>JANHFL010006301.1:39462-50590 GCA_032468155.1 Oxyrhabdium leporinum
CCATTGAAGATGTTACCTCGCCTGGTAACTAAAAGTACAGAAACCAACCCACAAGCTCGGAGAACAAACATTCACCTCCATATTCTAATTTTCCATTCAAAAACAATTTGGCTATTTTTGAAATATTGTTGTCATCTTTTAATTATAATCTGTAAATTGACCCATTGCTGACTTTTCCTCTTGAAGCTTCCACCTTCAAGACACATCTAGCCAATTGTTCTATATTCTTTCTTGTTTCTCCCTTACATTCTGAATGAGATATGACAGTTCTGCCTAGTGTCCTATTCCTTACTACATTATGAAGAGATATCTTTCCAATATGCAAAAGACAAGCAAAATACATTTTAGCTCTCTATAGCAGTAAGCTTTTCAATAGCTTTGTAAATTATTCTGCTTGTTGTCTTTTAGGTGCTGTTTTTTCCCCTAGAAAGAATGAACAATTATAATCCAGGCATTATAATAATGACTAAAGTATTTTATAGTGTTTGCAAATAATAAATGGATAAGTTTAGACTGCATTTAATAGTATAATTCCTTTGCCACAATCAAACCTCAGAAGTGTGAGGTCTTTTCAGTGTATCATTATATGAACTTTTTAATATCTTCTATAAACAGCTCTCACCTCAGACTTAAGCTGAGTGATTCAGTTTTAGTTCCCATCACCACCATCACCACCTCTTTTCCCTTGAATCCAATGACACAATCAATTATTGAAAGGAAAATTTCACAGCAATGTTGTCTGTTTAGAGTCGTTTGCATCAAAAAGCCATGATGCAAAAATGTTGGGAACTCAAATTCCCCTCTCTTCAACTGCAGTTGTGGTGCTTAAGCAATAGCAGTAGTACTTAGACTCCACAGTGCTTTACAGAACTCTCTGAGCACTTTACAAATGTCAGCATAATGCCCTCAACAATCTAGACCCTTATTTACTGACCTTGGAAGGATGAGTCAACCTCGAGTCAGTCAGGATCAAATTCCTGAGCAGGAATTTGAGCAGAATTAGTTTACTGCACCACAGCTCTTAATAGAGCACAGAGACCCAGGTTCTTGCAAATCCTCAGTCACAGATGCTCACTTATCTCTGGGCCAGTCACAGGGTTGTTTGGGGGGGGATAGGAGAAAGGGTCACTATATACAAAAAGTCTGGCAAAGTCTGGTACCCAGCATAGATCAATTTAGCAAGAATATTTTAAAACAGAACAAAGTCATATGATAGATTTAATTGTTCCATCTAAGTCAAGGTACAATCACTTGTTATGCCTGTGGCAGTTTGTACCCACTGCTATTTTCCCCCATTCCCTCCACTTCCCATGTTTCTTTGGACTTCTGTTTCTGCCCTAAATGCCCTTTAAGCTGCTCTTGAAACTCAGTGGTTATCGCTTGTTGACTGAAACATGTTGGCTACCAATGCACCTCTCATTAGAACTGCTGGAGAGGTCAGAATTTTTCTTTCTGTGATCTTAAATGCAAGCCTGATTTTGCATGGTTTCCCTTGGCCACCCCAACCTTACTCATCTTGCTTCATCTTTTTCAATCTTCCCTTTCTTTTACAGAAGAGCTTTAGCAGATATCAGATAGCTACAAGGAAGAAGACTATGGGAAATTTCCAAAACCAAATTCTTTTTATGTTCCATATATTTATCATTGCTTCATCATTACTATACAAATGCTGAATGTCACATAAATAAAACTAAGGTCTAAAAGTGGACTCTGCCCTATAAGGAGAGGCTACATCAAATTATAATTTTAAATATGAGAGGAAGGGACAATCTTTGATTTCCAGTGACATTAAGTTAGGAATTAAAGTGAGACTGACCAGATTTCAAAGGTGAGAAATGACACTAATGAAAGCCTTAAAATCAGGACCCTTTTATTCCAAATGGAGCATTAGTTATTTGTAACTGCATAAGTTGACAACTGATTGAATCAAGATCATCTTCCTCTTTTCTTAGAAGCTCTTCAGAATAATGCTTCCACATTAAATGTCTAAATAATTCTTACCCTTAATTTTTTCCCAAACTCATCTTTCTTTTCAAGTGACAGATTCACAAATAATGCCCTAGGAAGTAGAGAGATAAAATGATCCAGTTACATTTTAATGAGGGTCAGCCGAAATGCAAACAATACAGATATGATTAAAAGTTAAGCACACAGGCTCAGATCACCCAAAGGCTGAGAGATATTATGGTTCAAAGAGTCTTGTGGCAAACTGCTGAAACAATTTGTGTGGATATGTAAGAACTTTGATTCCTCTCCCCATTTTCATTTTCTTTGATTATTATATATACAAAATGTCCAAGGTAAAGACAGAAACATAAGCTTAGTTGGTTATAATCCTCCATTCACTGCCATCCAACAGTTGGTTACTTTCTACAACAACATCAAAACACCTTGGAATTTTTTTGTGGTGATAACCATCATGTTTAATAGTAAACATTTAATACTATAGTGGATTTTTTTAATAGGGTACAATTACTCACTTTTCACATAAATTTTCCAATTTTTTTCAACCTCAAACTCCTCCCTCTTAAATTAGAATGCCTTCTTTTTTATTAACCCGATCATCCTCCCAGAAATCATATTTGATTTCTTAATATATAGAACTGTTCCAAACTGAATTGTTTAACTAGATTGAAAACTTTCTTGTTCCATGGTTTACTTTGATACTTTTTTTTTCTCTCATAGTGTATCTGACATGTTGTTGTTGTTTTCAGACAAAGGATAATAGAATTTGGCATTTTATGCTGTTCAGTTTCAGAAAACTGCAGTACTTGGTAGCTAACCCAAAAAATTCGGTCTCCCTAAGGAAATATATATGCCAATGTTACTTCATAAGGAAATATATATGCCAGTTACTCCCTAAGGAAATATATATGCCAGTTACTTCATAATGCCATTAACTGGGTTTGACATGCTAACAATCAATATTTTATCTCAATGACATAAATTAAGAAACTTCCCCGTTAAGAACCTTCCCCGTTAAGCATGAGGAAAATTATTCCCTTTTTTTTTGAATAAACAAAAATTTACTTTTAATATCTGGCACTGAGGAGACCATTGTGTTGGCCACTCTGCTGGGTTTGCTGTATGTTTTAGTTCAACAATATCTGGAAGACCACATGCTGAGCCACCATAGCAGTTAAAACTAACTTCAATGCAAGCAATAGGATAGAAGGCAGCAGATGTGTTTAATGGATGCAGTTCAAGCTGCATGATACAGATAGGTCTCTATCTTCCACAAAAAGAGAACAGCTAAAGGAAAAGAACCTAGGGGAACAATTTAGAGGTAACTAAATGTAAAAAAACCCAGTTTACTTAAGGTAGGACATCTGTACCTAAGAGGAATGTTTCTTCGCCATATCTCTTTCTATAGTTCTCTTGGGCCACATAAATAGAAAGGAAAATACAGATAGACACAAACTCATATATCATGTCTTCTATATTTTGGAACAGGTAGTCCTTGACTTACAACAGTTCATTTAGTAACCATTCAGAGTTACAACAGCACTGAAAAAAAGTGAGTTATGATAGTTTTTCTCACTTATGACCATTGTACCATCCATACAGTCATATGATCAGAATGTGGAAGCTTGGCAACAGGCTCACATTTATGACAGTTGCAGTGTTCTGGGGTCATGTGATCCCCTTTTGTGAACTTCTGACAAGTAAAGTCAATGGAGAAGCCAGTTTCACTTAACAATCTTGTTACTAACTTAACAACTGCAATGATTCATTTAACAAGGTAATAAAATGGGGCAATACTCACTTAACAAATATCTTATTTAACAACATAAATTTTGGACTCAATTGTGGTCATAATTTGAGGACTACCTGTATTAGTCTGTTTACAACAAATACAAAATAAAATATTACTGTGCCTTGCTGAATAAATTGAGACATTATATTTTAATGGTCACATAAATCTCATGTTTTGGTTTGCCTTTTTGGTGATATCAATTTACTTCTCATTTTTTAATCAAATCAATTTGTTTCATTTAGGATTGATTCCTTGCTTTCTCTGAGTTTTCTTCCTCTTCTTATACTTATTAACTAGCTTTTCTGAAAGTTTTTTTTCTACTCTCCTTTGGCAATCTATAAAAGCTACCTTTCAGCTTAATCTCAAGATAAATATTTTCTAGTCATTGCTAGAAACAGAAAATTATTATTCTTAATTTTGACCATCTTACTCAATAAAGATTCATCCCAAAAAAAGACACTACATAACAGCTCAATTTAAGGATCAAATAGAAGAAATTACTATCACAGCACTACTATGGAGGTGGGTGTCATATGCCTAAGGTCTTAAAGAGCCAGCATGATTCATAGAAAACAAAACTGAATTACATGGACAAAAATCTGAAATAATAATGTTTGATAATATTTCTTCGATTTGGGGGCATTGAGTTCAGTTAGTATTTAGGAACGTGAAGTCTATTTGTGTACCAGATTTTATTTAAAAACTATTACAGCTTTCTACAGATTATTTGAGACATAGTGGTGCAGTGGTTAGAATGCAGTACTGCAGGCTACTTTTGCTGACTGCCAGCTGCCAGCAGTTCAGCAGTTCAGCAGTTCAGCAGTTCAACAGTTCAGCAGTTCAGCAGTTCAGCAGTTCTGCAATTCAAGTCTCACTGGCTCAAGGTTGACTCAGCCTTCCATCCTTCCGAGGTGGGTAAAATGAAAACCCAGATTGTATGGGACAATATGCTGACTCTGTAAACCACTTAGAGAGTGCAGTAAAGCACTGTGAAACAGTATATAAGTCTAAGTGCTATTGCCATTTGACATCTTCAGGTTCCCCTACCATCACACACACACACACACAAAATAGTCTGTTTCGTACATGAAATTGAAACTTTCCATGTCAATTTAATATAAACTATTGAACAATTATTCATTTTCAGAACATTTGTTTATTAATATTGATTCTTGGCAGATGGAGAAGTTGAACAAGTTTGAACAAAATGCAACCCCACCCCCCAAACTTTACACATTCTATTTATTACATAAACCTAAAAGTTGACTTGAAATTTAATATGTGAAATAAAATACTGCAGTCCTTATATCTGTGTTTTATTGTACATAAAGGCTGTTTGATGGGATGTGTGCTCTACCTCATCAAAGCATGAAAGCAACATGCTTCTCTTTATAAAGTATCTCTTACAGCAGATCACTTAAATTTTCATTTTCAGATAGATTATTGTCTGCCTAGGCAAAATCTTCAGTGTTGTGATCTGGGAGAAGTCAGAGATTGATTGGCACATCAATTTTCTCAAAGATCACAGCACTTGAAAATATTGCCTAGACAGAGAGCAAAAATGAACAACTAAGTTCAAAGAACCGCAACCCATCCTTGGGCTATTCTCTACAACTGCAGTTCATGTTCTTCTCTTTTCTCTAGCGAAGCCACTCTGCTGTGTTGTTTAGAACTGGGAGGGGAGATGTCATTTGTGAAGCAGCTTCAAACTGTTGCTTTACGTGAATTCTCACTGAAGAGAAGAATCTGTTCAAATATTTGTTTAGTTCCTATTTCTATGTATATATGCACTACTGTGTCCATATCATTCCTACTATTGGAGGCTCTGAAAATGTACAGAGTTCAGGTTTATGAGTTTATGTAGAATCCAGGAAACTATGCTTTCATTTAATTATTTCTTATGTTCTTAATTTCAAAATATGCATTTCAGTAATGTGAAAATTAAATCAATTTCATACAGATAGATCACATGTTACTTAAATACCCAATTTACCATGCAGTCATTTACATAATGGCAGAGCTCTCCAAAATAATTATTAAGTGCCTGGGAACATAGATTGTGAAACCTTAAAAAAATCAGCCTGATCAACTTTCCTACCTTGAAAGACAAATTCTTGCTATCTTTTGGGGCCCTTTGTTGCCCTTCAAGACATGGAGTTTGTGTATGGTCATTTTCTATGGGTTTAAGGTTTTGTGACTGTTTCTTTGTTTTAAATTTTGTATAAATCTAACCACATATCACATTTGTTTTCTTAGCACTTTGTTCACATTTCTTATTTGAAAGAATGCTATTTCCTAATCTACAATATTGTGTTAATATGAAACTATGAAGATGGAGGGGGGTAATTTGATTTTTAGTTGATGGTTTGCAACAGAACAACTTGATTAATTTATGTTGCCCTGCCCATTATCTGGATTTCAGTATTATAGGCTTGAAACTGAGATTATATTTCTTATTAATCCAGTAAATTTAGTGAATGCTTTATGTTTTCCAGAAAAAAATATCTTATTTTGCAATAAGCCTAGAGAGAAAGAGATGTCATTTATTCAATTTAGAATAAGAGGAATAATAGTAGATTCTAGCGTAACTAGTGCCATTACAGGATGCAGACTATGATATTACAGAAATATGGAGTGAACTAAAAAGGTTATAAATAATGGTCATCTGAATTTTTAGCTTACCAACATTTAGAGGAAATATATCCTTTTCTTTATTTTTTATTCCTGGAAAAATATAACCAGCTGTATAACAGAATTTCATATTTATGCAATACATTTTTTGACAGCAAAATATTGAAAATTTGCTTACATTCTCAAATCACAGATTAAAGCATATTTAGATGATTTGGAAAAGGGGAAACTACATGCCTGACAAAGCATATGTAGTACTTTTGAATCTATGAGATCCTGAGATGATTTGATCAAATATGAGGGACATCAAAATTCCGTTGCACATACATGTATTGTGTTAACACTATAACAGAGTTGGAAGGGGTTTTGGAGGTTAAATCCTCTGCTCAAGCAGGAGACCCTATACCATTCCACACAAATGGATGTCCAATCTCTTCTTAAACATCTCCAGTGATGGAACACCACAACTTCTGGAGGCAAGCCGTTCCACTGATAATTGTTCTCACTGTCATGAAATTTCCTCTTAATTCTAGGTTAGATCTCTCCTTGGTTACAAGTTGACCCCCTCTTCTCTATGACAGCCCCTGAAATATTAGAAGACTGCTATCTTGTTACCCCTAGTCCTTCTCTTCATTAGACTACACATAACCAGTTCTTGCAACCATTCATCATATGTTTTAGCCCTTCAGCCTCCCAATCATCTTTGTTGCTCTTCTCTGCATTCTTTCTAGACTCTCAACATCATTTTTTGTATTGTGGTGATCAAAACTAGATGCTGTATTCCAAGCGCGGTCTTACCAAGCAATATAAAGTGGTTTTAATACTTCATGTGATCTTGATAATATCCCTCTGTTAATGCAGCTTCAAACTGCATTGGCTCTTTTGGCAGCTGTAGCTCACTGTTGGCTGATACTTAAATGGTTGTCTGTTAGATCCCTCTTACAGTTTCTGCAGTTGAGCCAAGTACCACCTATTCTATACTTGTGCATTTGGTCTTTCTTGCCTAAGTGCCTTTTCTCACCACTGAATTGCATTTTGTTGGAAGGGGCCCTGTGTTCAAATCTGTTAATATTCTTCTGTATCTTGAATCTATCTTCTAAAGTTTTGACTATTTCCCCCAGCTCAGTGTCATTTGCAAATATGATGAGTTCCCCTTCTATTCCCTCATCTAAATTGTTTATGAAGATGTTGAAGAGTACAGGTAGCCCTCACCTTATGACCACAATTGAGCACAATTTATGTTGTTAAGTGAGACAGTGGTTAAGTGAATTTGCCCCATTTTATGACCTTTCTTGCCACAGTTGTTAAGTGAATCACTGTTAAGTTAGTAACCCAGTTGTTAATTGAATTTAGTTTCCCCATAGCTTGACAGAAGATTGCAAAAGGTGATTACATGACCCTGAGACACTGCAACCGTCATAAGTATGAGTCAGTTGGCAAGCGTTTGAATTTTGATCACATGACATGGGGATGCTACAATGGACATCAGTGTGAAAAACGGTCATAATCATTTTTTTCAATGCCATTGTAATTTTGAACAGTTGTAAGTTGAAGACTACCTATACTGGGCCTAAGATAGAACCTTGGGGCACCCCACTTAATAATTCCTTGTAAGGGTTTGATTATTCTTAATTGGTATTACAAGAAAAGCTAATATTGCTATGTGACTTGAGGTTAACATTGCTTTTACCAAGCAAATTCTGTCTAGAAATATAACCTCTGCCAATAACTTGACATTCTCCCATAATTGCCTGCTGGTGGGAATCTGCTAACTAGTTAAGTAATGTATACATAATACAAAGAATAAAATATTATTTGGCACTGTCTCTTTACCCACGCTTGTTCTTATTTATTGTATTTGATGTAAAGGCCCTTTTTTTCTTTTTTCTTATTTCTTATACTCAACATTTATATGTAGCATTATTATACATTTAAACATATATGTTTGCTATGAGTATTCCTGAATTCTAAAAGATGGGGGAGGGGACAAAAAAGTGTTACCTTTGATGTATACATATTGGTCAATAAATCAGCTTCTAGGGCTTTCATTTCCTCTTCTGAATCTGCAAGTTAAAGGGAAACATATGTTTACTATTGCATTATAAATCACTAGCATTTGGATTTCACTTATAGAATTTAGAAATATCCCTTAAAGACAATTTAGGGTTAAGAACTGACTAAAATAAATGTTTGGCAAGTGCTCCTTTCTTTAATATATGCTTGTTAATTTATGTCATTTCATAAAACAGCTTATTATTGGTCAACTGAAACATTTAAAGGTCTGATCACCAATAGTGAAAGTAGTAGGATATGAAATAGATTTAATTTCTAAATTAAGATACTTCTGCACTGACCGCATGTACTGTATATATTTAAAAGAAGTTCTTCTTTTTTATAGATTGAATAATTGCAAACATCCTTTCAATGGAAGCCAATTAACAGGTATCTTCTATGGGGAATATGTAATCTACAGACATATTCATATAGTTTACACTAATATATTATTAACAAGGATACTGTATATGTAGCATGAAAAGAGATTTAAAGCTTCAGTGAGTTTAATTGAATTTCCTGGCCATTGTCATGTTCAATGTTAGAAGGTCTTGAAGAATGTCTTAATAAAAGAAAGATGATATGTTAAAAGGGAAACTGTTTTTATCTAATCATCAGCATCAGCATCTAAACTCTATAGTTGCATGTAATTGTGAGTGATAAAATAACCGTCCTAACCAAATGGAAAATAAGTCCAATTGATACAAATAGCTGTACCCTTGTGATTTGTTGTTGCTGCTGCTGCTGTTCCATATATTTCAATAGACCCAAATCATTAGTAACTTTAATTGGATAAAGTAATAAACACTATATTCCTGGCTGAAAAACAGCAAATCTTACTAGCTCATAAATGTATACAATATATTGCTTTTATCTTGCTTCTCAAGTTTACGTTCTCAATACGGTACTGTAAAGTAAAACAATGTTATAAAATAGGGTCACTCTGTCTCATGGAAACCAGTAGTAAAATCTATCTCTTTAAAAAAAACACCAATGCACTTTAAATGCCCTATAGTACAAATGGTCCACAAAAATCATAAAATGTTATATTTTATTAAAAAAATAAAATATTGCCAAGATAGTAAGAAACCAGGAAAATAAAAGAAATAAATCAAGAAGTACCGGTAGGTGATGGCATTTTAAAAAGCATCTATAAGGGTAGAAGATGAATGAGAAATAATATGCTTTATGGATCTATTTTTCAGGGTTATGCAGTGATCCAGATTTGAAAAAGAAACTATGATGTGGAATATATGAGTAGGCACTGCCTTAAATCAATTCCATCACCCTTCCCCAAGGACAATGCATGACGCCAGAAAAAAAGGAGACTCTTTAAGGAGACACCAGCAGGTGTAATGTGTTGTCCATGCATCTCTGAAACATATTTCCCCCTTTGAATCCAAATTACTGTACAGTCCTTATAGTAAAACAAATCCTTCAAATGCTAATGACAAAGAATTCAGAACACAAGAGCTCAGGAAATAGGACATGGGGATTAAAGGAAGTTATCTGGACAGGATCCAGAAATGATATTATGGAAATATACTTCATCAGAGTGAAGTGAAAACTACATACATAACAGTAATACTACTAAGAAAAAGCTAAACATTTTCATCAGACTGTTTTACAGTTCATCCATTGACTAATTCTTATAATAAATGTCATCAAAATCAGGGCTTCTCAGAAGCTCAGTGAGATCATTGCTCCACAGATATTCAGGGATCACAGAAAAGTTGTTAGCACTATTATTGCAATTAATTTTCCTGAAACATTTTGTTGATTTTCATTTAATTTGGATCAATAAATTTCGAAAGAATTTATGTCTGGATTGTGTCCATTATGATCTAACTCAAGGAATCATAACATTCTGTAATATGTATCACTGATTTATACTAATAGACATTTCCCAATTTACAAACAAAAAGAAAAAATGAAATATTTTTCCAATGAAGAACATAGCTCCTTTTATCATAATTGTGGTCATGTAATTATATTTTTATATGACTACATTAATCCTCAGGGTTGTAATTAGAACAGATTAAAATAAAGCATAGAAATTTAAAAAGCTGAAATAGGTACATTGCCCTCAACAAACATAGGCATTATTTGTCTATCAAAACAAATGGATTTCAAGATTCTGCAATAAATATATGGAAGAACTGCAATTTGAGGCCAGGTGGTTTTTTTTTGTTTTTTTGTGTTTTGTTTTTTTTTGTAAAACATCCCTACATTTTTTTAAAAAAAATGTCTTTGCAGTTATATCGTATTTGTTATCATGATTATCTCTGTATAGATCACTGTCATAACTATTTTATTAGTGGGAAATAAAAAATATGATTTTTCCTAAACATTGAACAAAATTGTATGCATTTTTTAAAACCTGAAAATATAAAGATTGATTGCCTTGGCACAACTCTTGTTCCTTTGTATCAAGATTCCAGATCTACACTAGGTTTATAGTATTATACACATGGGAGGCAATATTCACTCCATTTCTTTCCCCTGCTAATTTATTACTGGTGTGAATGGCAGACCTTTGAGTTTTGATTTACAACAATATTAACCCTACAAACCTCAGTCTAGATACTTGTGACATTTAATTCATCTTGTCATTTTTTTTTATTTATTTTTACATTTATATACCGCCCCATTCCGAAGACTCGGGGCGGTTTACAGCTTATAAGCAAT
>JANHFL010006301.1:51518-62118 GCA_032468155.1 Oxyrhabdium leporinum
TAAGCAATACTCTTACATCAGTATATTAATCCAATATACCTCAGAATATTGCCCCCACAATCCGGGTCCTCATGATATAGATGTGTAATGAACCTTGCAGACCCACATCTCCCAAGGTCTGGATTACATTTATCAGCCTTCTGCCATGCAATGCATTTAATATTTGCTGGGTTACAACTCACAGAATGCTACAATTTGTAGTTCCAACATGCTAGGGAAAACTGGTCCATGAGAATCTATGATGAACTGTGAGCCTCTATTCCACAGACTCCAGCTGAAAAAGTCAAAGATGGGAGTAGGAAATTGTAATCCCTTATAGCTAGACCAGTCCATGCAGCCACAGTCATAAATGCTAATACTACTTTTATTATAAAATAACAGGAACAGAATCTTGCAAGTCTGAATGTCTTCCCCCCTTTATCTTGAAGAGAACTGAGGAGGGTCAAGTCTGAGATACTTAAATTTCTGTCTCTTTTTATCTGATGGTTGTCTTGGTTGCAGCTCTTCCTCCTGCTCTTCAAGGTTGTTTCTACAGTCCATTACAGAATCCAGAAGCCTGGAGACTGGAATCATGGAATTTCCTCTTCCCTGTGCTAATTTACAGGTGCATTTCAACAAGTCCCTGTCCCAGCATGATTCTCCTCAAAGAACCTCTTCAGAAAGAGAGTATGTAGCTGTTTAGATTCAATTAACCTATTTTAGGGATCAAACTGATAAATGAACCAATTAAAAACGCTTTTCAGAAACTTACATTTGTCCCTCACATTTTAATCCAGCAGATTCTCTCTCAAAGCAATTATCCCAGAAAAACTAATTTATATTTTATATCTGAAGCTAACTTTTTTAAAAAGTGACCAGGCATTAGCCTCCCTGCATTGGACAACACAAACTCCTCCCATAGTAGCAACACCGCCGGATTAGCCCAAATCCTTCTCCCAATCGGAAGGGAAACCGTGCCAGAGAGAGCGGACCTCGGAGCTTACCTGAGCCCAGGCTCCAGGAAGCGGACGCCAGCAGCATCGCACACACCAACTGCATTTTCATCATTCTTGCCATCCACTCTCTCCCTTGTCCCTCTATAAAGTGAAGTCCATATACAAAAAGGCAAGCTATCTAGGTGAGAGAGAGTCACGCAAAAAAAAAGAGCTGTTGCCTTGAGCTGATTTTTAAAGAACTGGACCCTAAAGGGAGCTCCGGATGTCCCCTAAGTATATAAGCAAGCAGGGAGGGGTGATGTCACGAACGCGCAGCAGCCGCTCTCTGTTAGCCAAGCGTCCGCCCGCCTGCTCCGTCCCCTCCTCTTCTTCAGAGTGAAACTGACGCGATTCCCCCATTAGTTGCTCTGCGCTTCACAAGGGTGTGTGAGACAGACGGCGCAAAAAGGACAGTCTTACCAGTTGCGCCCGGTTTTAAAACCTTTGCCTCCAAATGGGAATACAGGATTTATGATTATTTTTCCCCCTTGCCTGCAGCCACACAACGCCATATAGCAGGCAGTGTAGCTTGGTGATAGAAGTTGCAGTCCAGCACAACTGACGGATGTGTGACTGGAAAAGGCTAGTTAGTATAAAGAATCTAATGAGAATAAGTTAAATGTCACCTTTGTATTTGTGTGCCCATCACAGGTCACCTGTATAAGTCATTTAGCTGTTTCTATGATTCATAAAAATCAGGAAAAGAATTTAACAAAAACTTGAGAAATATGGTATTTGTTTAACTAAAATAAATATTTTGCAATATACTCTTATGTCATTTTCTCTTTACTTATTTCAGCCTATGCAAGAGACTAAACCAAAATGACATTTAGAAGAAATGTTGGGACTGCAATTCTTAAGAATTCACAGCCAGAGACCATGAGGTTTCTATACATTTGGAAACAATCAATTAGGGAAGATAAACTTGGCATAGTGAAAATGAGCTCCTCCTCCTCCTCCTCCTCCTCCTCTTTCTCCCTAGATACCCAACAGTATTTTGCTGATAGATAGAACTTATTTTTATTTTCCAACACTACATTCCAGTAAGCATTGACAAAAGTCATCCACAAAACACATGATTTAATAATTCAGATTATTGGTGGAAAGATAGCTAAAGCGCAAATGTTTATCTTTGAAGATGCAATTCCACATCCTGGATGTGTCACATTGATGATCTAAGTGAATAATGCTGGATGAGTTCAGCTCATACTCTGCTTTCTGAACAGAAATTAAACTTCTTTTTCATTCACACTGTTTAGATTCTTTGCTAATAATTTCATTGTTTTAAAACAGTTTTTAATTGTTTATACTTGATTTTAGGTTGGAAGTGTTTTTGGATATTTGATAGGTTAAAAAGCTAGATATAAATAGTTGATTGAAACAATAATTAGTTGAAGAGAGAAGCACACTTTACTTACAAAGGTATATGCACAATAATATCTATTCATTATTTAAAACACTTTTAGGTCTTCCTTTGGATATAAATTTGCCATACATGGCAATGCTGAACAATCACACTTAAAATAGAATCAGTAGTTTTCTCTTAGAAATAGCATAACCATTGAAAGTTGAATGTTTTTGGTGCCCTAAAATGCAGAACCATACAGATCGGTTTTAAGAACTGTGCTGTTTAAATTATTTGATGGGGAGAGAATGTTTGCTGTTCCACTTGAAATATAAACCCTATATATGTCTTTGTACGGCATTTAATGGGATAGTCCTTCAGGCAAGGACTGAAATTTCTGCACGTTTTTAATAAGATTTAAAATTTGGTCTGCAAAACAGACAATAAAGAACTTCTTTGCGAAGTAAGTAGAAATTACATAAAATCCAAACAGCTTTGTTTAAAAAAGAATTTAATGAATGGTTCATTAATATTTTGTAGTCTGCAATGGTAACTAAACATACCCTTGGTAGAAGATACTGTAATAAAAAAGTATTTCCTTAATTTATAAATAAAGTTCGTTCATTTTCTATTTTTCTTCCATTAGGGGGCAGAATGGCAGTATGAGAACAGTGTCAACTTCTTCCCTAGAAATAGTTTGGTGTTGAACCTACTGGGAAACAAAAAGCAATGACTTCAGTTTATGATAGATCATTTGTTCTGTAACATGTACCGATGAAAAGTTTTTCATTTCTATTTCTATATTTCTGATACCCTACATGTTTTTAAATTCCATGTAGCATTTAAATATAATTGATATATGATTTAAATTTCAGGAAAAGATGACCAGAAAATATGATTTATTAAGATTAAACAGAATGATACTTTGTAATAGAATTTCCCTATCTCCCCACCTCAAAGAATCTGGAGATAGAACAGAGATTAAAGGTTCTTGAACTCAGTGGACTTAATATCTGAATAGATTTGTAAGGATGGATTGTGTTGTAAAGGTATTATAGCGAATCACATTATGTTAGAGATTATCTTCAAGAAGATCCGGCTAATCTTAAAGCAGGAAAAGAATCTGATTATCCTTTGAAGATAATATTATTTCTACAAAAGGCATAAAGAAAAGGGAGGAAGTGATACAGGATATCAAAACCAGTGCAGATAATGTCTGTTGGATTAGGGCTTGCAATTTATCTTCTGTGAGCTGCAAGAAGCCTTCAGCGATACTATATTGCCAAAAGGGATGGGGCCAAACTTGTCAAATGTGTTCTCATTACCATTCTTAAAACAGCTATGAACACAATGCCCTGTACAAAATATGGTATTCTGTCCCAGGATAATGTTGCAGGATCCAATCTGGGTTGATCACCTGGACTAGAAGTTTAGTCTTCCAAACTTTTGGACTTGTGCTGGAGCCCATTCTCAGGAAACTTCTCTCTACCAGAATGTTTTGTTGGCATACTCTTGAGAATGTTTCAGAGGTGCAGTTGTGGTGCTGGGAGAAGGCATCTCTTGAGCCACAGGTTACCATTCTGCGGTCTGTTTAGTTTTTTCTCTAAAGGGGTGGGGTGGCATCTGCATGTTCACATGAAAATGATCACATGCTTAGAAAGTTGTATGCACACGAGAAGGCCAATGAGAAAAAAAAAGATATGATTACATCCATAAGGGGAGGCTCGTGGTGTCATCCATCAATGGTCTATATACTTTCCGTTCTTGTTCTTGTCAAATAAAAAAGATAAGGTGATTGCTGCATAAAAGCATCATCGAGAAATACTATTGCTCTGATGATACATTAAAGAGATAATAAAGGCTGAAAGTGCCCTTATTCGGGAGAAGAATAGCTAACAATCAAATGTAATTACAAGAAATGGTGTCACACACCTTAGCAAATCTGTAACTGCTTATTGCTGCAACTTTGATGGTGTTTTCATGAGCAGCTCCAAGTAAAAGGCATTGAAATAGTCATGAGTGGTGAACTAAGTGACTATAAAAGGGCCTCCTGACTCAAAAAAGGGTAAAAAAAAAATTCACACAAGATGGAGCTGTATAAAAGCCCCATGTCTCTAATTACAGCTGTCTAAGATTATGGATTGGTTCAGCATGATGGTTATTCATTACATATCCTGAATAAAAAAATGGAGAATACCTATTTCACTTGGTTTCTGAACCCACAGCCACTCAGTGTAGCCGGGATTGATACTTGGTCCATTGTTTCCCATTTGGAATCTAACATTCTCCACATCAACACATAGGCTGAACCACATCTCTCAACTAGTCCAGAGTCAAATGCAAAACTGAATATTATCCACATATAGATGATATCTGAGTCCATACCTAAAATACAATCTCCTCCAGAGGTTTCATGTAGATTTTATGAAGGATGAGAGATTTGAGTGCTTCTTTGCAATGAAATCTCTCTGCTGCCAACTGAAGTTATCCATGAGGAGGAAAACTGCAATGACCCTAAATCTCCAAAGATGTTCTAAAAGGTAGTTGTTGAATGCAGTTGAAATGTTGAGGATAGTTGAAAGATCAAGCAGGAAGGTCATACTAGTCCTATCCTAGGTCCACCACAGCTCATCTGTAAGAACAATACTACTTCAGATTCATAGACAGGCCTGAAACAAGATTGAAAATGGTCTAAATCATCTAAAGTGTGTTCTACAACTACAGTGTCACTACCTTCTCAACAATCTTCCTTCAAAGTAGGTCAACATGGATCTATAACAGGTGGTTCAAGTGATGGGACTTTATGGAAGGCAAGTACCACTGCCTGTTTTAAGGCTGGAGGCACCATCCCCTATCCCAAAGATGCATTCACCACCACTCTGATCCATCCTCCTGTTGCATTTCCACTAGATGCTAATAGCAAGAATCCAATTCACAGGTGGTAAAACTAATATCACTAAGGAAGTTGCTGTAATACTATACAAGAATGGCCTCAGGAGACAGGGTGAAAAGCCACAGAGAGTCAAGAGAACAGTCAGACATGAGGCAGCTCAGGTTGCAAAGGGAATATGATCATGGTGAACATATCACAAGGGACCCTCCCTAACTTTCTTGTGCTATAATGGTGACAGTGGATGAGACTTTCAAGTTAATGTAGCCTTAAAATAAAGTAGCTTATCAGTCATGCTTCCTGTCTGGACTACCTCATAAGGCAGACAGCAATCTAGTTCCTCAGGATCAACAAGCTGAAAGTCATCCAATATAATCTCAAAATGTGTTGTGTCTCTTACTTCTATCAAACTTGTACAGCTGGCATCCAGTTCTGAGTAAATGAATGATTTGATCCTCCAAATGCCAAATAAGCTTTTACAGAACAAATTCTCTTCTGGTCCATCCCTACCTAAAATAGTATTTTGAAAAGATGCACCAAGCAGCAATGCACAAATGTAATATAAAAACAAAAATATTGCTGTTTTGATGCTCTTACTGCCTGTTTGAGTTAGATTGGATTTACTTATTATTTTTTGCCAGAATTGGTCTTTTTTCAGCTTCCATAGCTCTTCAGTAAACTAAGGATCTTCCCTGAATCAGTGCTATTTTAGTGAGATAATGTATTCCAGTGACAGACCAAAGCCTCGGTAGAGGTGCCCATCAGGACCTTGGATGTCAAATGGAGCCATTAGTTTTCTTGGGCACATTGACTAAATAGGTACTCCTCCCTGTAAAGGCTGCTGTGACTGGCAAGATCCATAGCAACCAGAGAGCAATCTGAACATTAGAAGGATAGGTATTAATTCCTACCACCCCGAGATAATATCTCATCTGTTCTGAGACAAAATCCAGATTCTATAATCTTTGCCAAGTAAAGCTTTTTTTGTTTGCTTGGGCTTCCTGTAATATTCATTTGACCAGGTGTCATGTGGTATTTCCAGAACTGACAGAATGAATCCTTTACTTTTCAAAGAATCAGGTACCACTGTAAGCATGTTAGATATTTTTAAAATTAAAGGAAGGTGGAAGTTTTGAAGCGTGAGACATGTTTATTGAAGAATTAAACCAGAATGAACTACAGAATTAATTTCAACAAAATAAACAAAGCAAGGAATATTGTGGTAACTTGGTTAGATGGTTATTTTGTGAATCATTTTATTTCTTTTTTTATTCAAAACATAAGATCCTATTTATAGCACACTAGTGATATTATGTATGGAAATATATGTATCAAAAGATGTAAATTACTATGAGATTTTTCATATCATGTGATAATATAACTTACACAGTTATAATTATACCATTTTAAAAGCTTTTTTCCCTCTGCTCTGATACATGTTAGGGCATTCACAGTTGAAATTTAGTCAAAATACAAATATGCAACTTTCTTCAGTCTAAATAATATTACATTATGTTCCATTCCATCCTGTATTCTGGCATAGAGATCAAGAAACTGAGATTTATTAGAGTTATAACCACTTTTCCTCCAGAACTTCAAGGCAACCTAACAAAACATTTCCTTCCCATATTCTCCTGTTGCAGGATGGGTTGTGAGATAGTAATCCAAATCTACAGAGTCCATTTAATAAGGGACTTCAATGAGTCCATTTAATAAGGGACTTCAATTGAACTCTTAAAAGATCAATGCAAATTAATAAATTTAACACAAAATCAAGGCAATCAGTATGCTGCCTTGCAATGCTTCTGTTCATTTCCAATTTTGCTGTATAAAGCAATCACAGAGAAAACTCTATACATTAATGTTGAAATATGATTATTTTTTTCTGTAATATAAAATGGAATGATTTGCAACATCTATGGAAGCTTTACCTGAAAGCTGACCCAACTGTTTAAAAATTACTGATGTAAATTTTTGGAGAATAGGGTTGTAGAGGAAAAAATAAGTGATTAACAGTACAAGTCCAAACAGCAAATAAGCACCACTGAAACCAATGAATGTATTTTCAAGTAAACATGCTAAAGAATAAAAATGAATCATCATTGTGAAGTTGTACATGGAGGAAAGCCAAGTCTTGGAACTATTTCTACACCCATTACTGATTCAATGTCATTTGAATAAAAACAGAGCAAACTGTAAAAACAAATGTATGGCACAATCATTAAATACAAGCAACAGTCCTGGAATCAAGTATCTGTGCACCTCACAGTTATTTGGTAAAAGGATGAAATATATGAAATTAAGATTGGCAGCTCTACTAGGATCCAAAATACCGGGTAGAGATGATGAAATTGGAGCACCCAAAGTATCTTTGCCTGGGGATCCAAAATACCTGGCACTGCCTACAATGAGTAAGATTTGCTTTGGCAGGACAGTATGAAGATCAGAGTATTAATTTCATGAGTTAATTTTTCAAACTTCATGCAAATCCCAAGTGAATCATCCAGTAATTGATAATACTTGTTTATAAGTTGCTGAAAATCAAGGCTTGTTCGTTCAGTAATGTTTTTACAAAATTGTGATTTATTATTTCATTACTCGCAGTCAGGAAGAGTGATTAGTCATAGAATTCACATGTCATTTCTTGAACGTTTTTGATTAGATCTATTAACTGTAGTTTTTAGCATGTACAAGGTAATACTATGCTTATTTAGAAGCATGGCCCACTAGGTTTATTGAGACTTAGGTCTAGATAAGTATGTAAAGAATATTTGTCTTAAAGTAAGATAATTATAGTTAACTAAAATGGATCAGTATTATTGAACTTCTTGAATTGTACCCTGATTGAAATAATGTATCTCAACCAGACTGGGGAAAATTTATATCCTTCAGATACTGATTGTTGTATCACATAATATCAGAAAAAGCTGAGTATCATTCCAGCCTGTGTAAAACATAGGTTGGATGAATCATTCATTCCCATCTGTAAGCACAGCTCATTACTGTTGGCTTGCAAGGTGGTTTATGAAATACCCATTTTTCTACAGATTTCACAAAAGAAATGATGGATAGACCTATCAAAAATGTATGTATGCTTTGATAGCAAATTATAGAAAACATTATAAACAGTAACCATTACAAAACTAAATCTTTCCCTTTTAATTCAGGATATACTTTTCACAAAAAAATGTATGCATAGGTTAAAACATATGACATTTTTTGCTGGTTATAAAATAATTACTATGGAGCTGTACAGCACAGAGCCATGTCCTCAACAGCATCCTTGTTGTGTCATCTTTGCAAAACCAGCTGGTCATGAGTCAAAGATTTCATTTTTGTTCACCCAAACTTTAGATCTTTCATACAAACAAAGCACACTAAATTGTACTCTTGCTAAGATTTCAGTCCCAGTTAATTTTGTCTCTTCACAGAATGACTTTGATTCATTCAGTGAATATAAAATCAATTAAATCAAAGTTATAGATGGGACAAGAGAAAGAAGTAAATAAAAATTGTCTTAAAATGGATCTTTCATATCCCTTGCCCCATTGCATATTTCATTACAACTAGTAATGGACTATATTGGGGAATATTCATATTTTCATGACCTACAAGAACATGAAAATGAAGAATATGAATATTCCCCAATATAGTCCACATGTACAAAATGTATTGGCCAGGCATGATATATACACATACATACATGCATTTCCAACATGGAATTTCCCTTCCAAATTTAACTGAAAAGTTTATGTGAAAGAGAAATATATTTTTAACATCCAGACTGCAAATGCCATAGACCTATAACTTTTTGACAATTTAAAGCTGCTATGATCACAACTATTGACATAGTATGCAGGTGTTGTGGGATTAGATATACTCTGTTTTGTGACTACCATCCTATTTGTGAAAGTGAAGTCCTACTAAACTCAACTCACATAAACCTAACATGCAGGGTTAAATAATCTGGTTAGAAAGTATAGCTCTCAGCCTCTTGCCATTAGCCAGAATGGTTTAGGGTCTGTTCCTTTCTTGTTAGAGGTGTAATAAAAAGCATCTTCAACTATGAACCCATTCTAATAGAGTTTCCATGGTACCAATGTCTAATTTTAAGCACCAGGCACAATTTCTTCTATTCCTCCCATTATTTAAGCATCTGGGAATGTGCTCTGGTTATCATTGCTGGCTATTAAATACATATGACTATATTTTTATCTTAATTGTATTATGATTTTAATTTTGTAAACCACCTGGAATAAAACTTCATGTCCAGAAAATATTACATCTTTCAAAGGAAGGTCAGTCATAATTGTTAGTTAGGACTGCTAACACCTGGCCTTGAAAATTGGTCTATACCTTTAAAACTTTAATGAAAGCAACATGTTCGTCTGGTTCTAGATATGCACCTGGTGAACATTTTCCTGAAATATGCCTATTAGAAGTACATAAACACTGTTTAAGTCAGGAAATGACATATGTAGCCAGTTAATAAATAAGTGGAATGCTTCTGTCTCACCCAAACTCAGTGATGACTGATTTACATGTTGCTTTGAATCAAAACTTGTTGCTGTTTTTTCATGCAGTGCCATTCTAAATATTCATTTAAAAAGCAACATGGCTTGTATTTTTAAAAATACAGTTTTTTTTCTGATCTGTTTAGTTGAGGTTTTGTTCTGAGGAAGACTTGGGGTTTGTAGTGGAATGAATAAAAAAGAGTTATTTCAGAAATGTTTTGCAGCTGAACTTCTTTGAAGGTGATCATTAATATGATCACTTATAAAAATAGAAATAAGGAAGAAATTAATTCTATACTTGTTTGAAAATTGATAATAAGTACCATTGACAACATTCCATGTTTTAAAAGTTACTGATATCTCATAAATGAAACAGTCAACAAGCAGATGTAACACTTGCAAGGATGCTTAAATGACATCAGTGATACCCAGTCAGGGTTATGCAAATTTCCTATAGAATGAACACAGTATGAGCTCTTGTCAGGTTCACACAGAAACCAGAAAAAGATGCATCTGCTTTAAAGACATGCTACACTCACCACCCCACACATTGTGAAACAGCTCTTCTCTTTTCTATCCAGATTCCATTTTTACCTCCTACAGTCAGCATTCTCTGGCCATTAATTATGCTATCTCCTAATCTTCTATACTTGGGGGTTTTCTACCATATAATTATATATTATTTTCAAAAAATCTCTCAGAAATCTTAGTCTTAACTATCATATGCAGGAGGATGATCTATTTCATGTACAAGAGTCCATACTTGTTTCTGAACATTAGAAATGTGTTCCTACCTTTAACAGTTTATCTATCTATCTATCTATCTATCTATCTATCTATCTATCTATCTATCTATCTATCTATCTATCTATCTATC
>JANHFL010006302.1:3130-17248 GCA_032468155.1 Oxyrhabdium leporinum
TGAGCCTAGTGGGATTTGAACCGCTAGATGGAATCAGCAGAAGTGGCCTGCAGTTCAACACTCTAACCACTGCGCCAACTAGGCTCTAAAAAAAATAGAATAAGAGCAGGACATAGTTATCAAAACTTGAGAAGATCACTAGCAGTTAACCACACATTGGATTTGTCAGTCTAAATTCCTGGAAGTTGCTTGCAAACAGGGTTGGATACACACACACACACACACACACACACACACATTTCAGAACAGTTCCCAACATTAGTGCCGATGGATACTCTGAGCTGACACAGGCAGTAATAACTGAAAAGTGCTTCAACATATTTCATTAGAAACAATATATCCCAACCAGTTGTCAATCAATCAATCAATCAATCAATTAATCAATCAGAATAGAGTTGAAAAGGACCTTGGAGGTCTTCTAGTTCAACCCCCTGCTCAAGCAGGAGACTCTGTACCATTTCAGACAAGTAACTGTTCAGTCTCTTCTTAAAAACTACTTTTGAAGATGTTCCACTGGTTAATTGTCTTCACTGTTAGGAAGTTTCACCTTAAGTCCAGGTTGCTTCTCTCCTTGATTAGTTTCCATCCATTGTTTCTTGCCCTGCCCTCTGGTGCTTTGGAAAAGAAGTTGACCCCCTCCTCTTTGTGGCAGCCTCTCACATAGTGGAATACTGCTATCATGTCACCCTTATTCCTTCTTTTCTCTAGACTAGCCAAACCCAAATGCTGCAACTGTTCTTCATATGTTTTAGTCTCCAGGCCTTTAATCATCTTAGTTGCTCTTCTTTGCACTTTTTCCAAGCTCTCAACATCTTTTTTGTAACCAAAACTGGATGCGGTATTCCAGATGTGGCCTTACTAAGGCTTTATAAAGTGGTACGAATATTCATGTGATTTTGATTCAGTTGTGCTTAATTTGAGATGTATGTTATACAAAAAATTAAGAGAATTGCTCCGTAAACCCACTATGCTGGAGGGGTAACAGAAAATTCAGGAAGGCCTAATTTTAAAATGTGACCTTGCAGTCTAAATCATAAATCAGACTGGGTAAAAAAGAATGGGTAAATATCTGCGTACATTCATATATATATGAATTATATATATATATAATTAAAACCACACATTTTCCTCACAGAGGGACTCTGAGTGATGTACAAATAAAAATTTAAAAACATAAGAAACAGTATATAAAATTCAGAAAAGGCAATGTTAAAAATTAATTAAAAAGGGGCTGTCTTTCGGGACACTAACCAGCCCTTTGCTGTGTGTTCCTCTGAGTGCCCTATGCAATGTCGCAGAACAATGTTCTTATGCCTTTCATGAACAAAATCTGTTCACTGAAGTTTTGAAAAGTAAGACAGAAATAACACTGGTGCTTTTATTTTTTTTGGCAAAAATTCAGCTTGTTAGCAATCCATATTAAGATTTGTTAAACATCTTTATAGACAGACATCAAAATATCTACGTAAGAAAAGATTATAATTTCATAGGAGAGGCTACCTCAATCAGTGCTCCTCAGAGGTATTGTAATCAAACTTATTTTTTAAAGAACACGACAGTTTAAATTCAATACAACTTTGTAGAGCACAAAACTGGGGAAGGCTATCACAGGATATTTTTTTCTTCTTTGAAAGAGTTAGTCAAAATTCAGCATGAACAACTGGTTTTCAGCTCAAAAGAAACACTGGGTGGAGTTGTGTTTCCAGGAAATGGGGATAAAAGCTTGATGGCAAAGGCTTGCTCCATCTGGAGGGGATAATCTTAATTCAAAATCTATTCATTATGGCTCATAAAGGAAGAATCAATGCTGAGCTTTTGCTACTGGCAAGAAGAAGTTAAAGAAGAAAATGTTAATTGTAAACATATTTATGAACTGTAAGTACCACGAGGATACAGAAAGCAGAAAGCAGGCATTCATTTTTAACACATGTATAGCCTTCACCCATGTGACATTAAATTAAATGATGATCTGTTGAAGTTGGGCACAGATGGTTGTTAATCAACATATAGAATACAAAATACAAGTCCCAGATGATCCATACTGCTGCCACTGAAATCAATGAAGTCATCTCATATATCACATAAATCCCATTAGTCTCAATGTATATAGTTTGCGGTAATTGTCATTTTAAGTAACTTATAAAGGAAATTATTTGAGGGAGTTTTTCTCAGTAAGATGCTTTTTAGATGAGTTGATTACCACTCCCATGATTTTCAGCCCCAAACATTCATGTGGTAGGCATAGTCTTACCTATGGGATAAATGCTACTTTAAAAACACGTTTGCAACAGATTTTTGTGATGGAAACATAAAATAATATTTTTTTCTAAATTAGAAACACTGGATTTATACACTAGGCAAAGAGTTACCAGCAAATGATAATCATTATCTGTTTTTAATCTCAAGTCAGAAACTACAGAGATTTGGGTTTGTTTGATAGATTAGGAAGTCATCAGCAGGAGGGTAGAAAGGATGATGAGACATGATCCTCTCCCGGACCCTCCACAGGCCACAGGATAATGTTGCAAGCCCTAATTCAATCTTGTAAAAATAATATGTTAAACTATTCTAAAACTAAAATTATGTTTGCCAGAAGACCTAACACTATTTCTAGTATACATCAGTAAGGTTCATATTATGCATATGTCATGCTTTAAATATCTGAGATGTATGTGTGTAAGGAGTTCTTTTTGCTTCACACAGTCAAGTGAACATGGTTGCCTTGGCTACATAAAAGTGTTCAATGGTTATCTTCTGATTCTGCTGGATAAGGAGGGAGAATGGCACTGACTTCCAGTAATTTATGAACTAGTCAAGCTAATATTTGACCTAGTTTATATATGGAATGTATAACCATTTTCCAACATTAGTTTCTGGAATATCTCTTGCCCAAATTTCTCAGAGCATTTCAAATACCTTGTTGGGTTCTTAACCTTGAATCAGGTATAATGAAGGTAGAGTCCAGAGCTTGGCTCTTAATTTTTATACTTATATTCCTGCCTGAGAGCCTTGAGACCTTAATTATAACCACAATTGTAGATAAACTCTCTTGAGAGAAAAATGCAGACTTTTGTCTTTCTAACTAAGGATATTTAACTAGGACTATGATCAGGCAACATTACTTATCAGGTGATGCTCTATGAACGTAGAGTGCCAAATTGACCTACACAAATCTCTACATTTCTGATAAATCAATACCTCCCAAAAATACCTTCCTCAATACCTTCCTCAATAAACCAATTAAAATGCAGTGTTCGTCCTTCCATAATGCTAGATCGGAGGTTCAAGAAAGCCTATTATGCAGATATTGTGTTCCTGTGGTAGGGACATCCTATTATATAAAAAAGATTTGTTAAAATTAGGTAGCATATAATATATAAATATGTATATGTATAATTCTGTAAGGAATTAGACAGGGAGCTTGGGGCATATATACAGCTGTACATCCTGTTCCTCTAAAATACAAGAAAGCTTAGTAATATGAGTATCAGATTTTGTGCTGACAAACCTGTAAATCAAAGTTTGCAGTAGTTTATGGTATAAAACAATAGTTACAGCTGTAATGTAAATAGAGAAGTGCTTGTTGAAAAAAGTTTAAGCTTAAATTAGTATCCCTAATATCATTTAAATGGCTCTATAAAAATAAACTGAACTATCAAAACCATTTATATATAATGTTGTCTCAAACAATGAAATAATTTTTCAGGCTGAAACATTTGCATCACAACACTTGATTGGCTTACATATTTTTGTTCCACTGCTTCCCTAAAAGTTAGACATTTCTTTTGAAAAGTTACTTAGAAATTATGAAAACAGACTCAAAAACACTATGCACCCTGAAAGAATTATTTGCCTTAATAAGCTGTGTTCCTTTTTTTCTCTCCTGGAATTAAATAGAGGTTCATATCTGTAGGAATTCCTGATGCTAAGCAAAAACTCTTCAGTTGCATTTCCACGAAGATTAAATAAAAATTCCAGTTAATCAATCTCACTGGTAAACTATGGAAACACTCCTGCTTTCTTTCTCCTTTCTGAAGCTCTGGAATTAGTTCTCAGTTCTCAGGCCAATCCAACTCACATTGGCTTGAAAGGTGAGTTTAAGTCTTTTCAACGTCAGCTGGGTTTATTTAGTCAGAACAGCTGATTGAATTCTTTCTCCCTTGGTTAGTCCTTTTTCCCTGTCACTCATGGAAAATTGCCTTTCAAGTTTAAGATTAGGGCAGGAGTGTCAAACTCGTGGCACGCGGGCCGGATGCGTCATGTGCTGGCCCTGCCCCTGCCTGGTTTTGCGAAGGGGAAAAAAGTCCCGATACATCACGTGACGACGTCATGACGATGCAAGTTTGATACCCCTGGATTAGGGTGTCTTTGAGCTTCATCATCATTTTACAATAATTTGTAGACTTTTCTTAAACATAAGCTCATGATTCTTTACTATGTCATCTTTTTGTTATACTGGGCTAAATATGACATAAAGTAGCTTATAATTATCTCCATAGTTTTTATATTTAAGTTCAAGTCTTTCTAATGTTTAAAGCAGACATCCAGATACAAATGACATAAGAAGAGCCCCAAATAATAAAGCAGCTTCCATTTTCATTATGCACATAGCCTAATAACTAAAATCCATCCTTAGAATACTACTGAAATTCTTGGAACTGACTGAAATATAGCAAACCATAATATCATGAAAATTAAGAGGATTTAGTTACTGAAATTAATTAGCTATCTCTTCCCCAATCCAAAATTTATATTAGAGAGAAAGTCTAAATTATCTAGAAAGGGAGATTATAGGGCTAATCTTTAGCAGTTACAGAATAACAGAATTGGAAGGGACCTTAGAGGTCTTCTAGTCCAACCCCCTGTTGAAGCAGGAAATCTTATACAATTTCAGACAAATCATTGTCCAATCTCTTCTTAAAAACCTCCAGTGTTAGAACACTCACAACTTCTGGAGGCACTTCGTTCCACTGATTAATTGTTCATTATAGTTAATTACAGTAATTAACATTACAATTAATTAAGGATATGCAGTTGATACTTTGATACTAGAAACTAAAGTTTAGATAAAGTAAGACAGAAAATTCCACACAGTATTCATAATTCAGTTCAAGTTCTGGAGAGGTTTTGCACAACATAGAATGGTAGTCAGCCTGGAAAATAGAACTATGTACCAATAAGAGGCAGGAATATGCCCATAAGTAGTTGTGATGATTACTGTTAAAGATGCATGAGGCTTATTATAGAAAATCAGAATCTCTATATGAACCTGGTTTTGATTTTTGATTTTTGATGTTTGCTATTAGCTTGCAAAAGAGTTTATTATATAAAATTAGACTTTAATTCTAAAAAAATAAAAAAAATACATGATACTGCCTGAACTCTGCTCTGTCTTCACAGCAGTTTGAATGACCTACTTTTCCAAACCTCATGTTTTTTTTTCTGTGCTATTAATTTCTTCATATGTTAATATGCTTGAAATTGTTTACTCTCTTAAAACAGTCAAATCACAGATATGTGGATTCTGAGAAATAGCACAAATATAGTTGGTACATTAAAGACTATTATTCCAAGTATAATACTGTATATAGATGTATACTGAAAAAAGGTAATGCAGCAGTTCCAAATTTCATCATGTTTCTTTTTTAGTTTTTCATGTAGAGCGATATACTTTGTGCACAGTTTTGATTTCCTTATTTTTGACCTACTTCTCCAGATCTCTTATTACTAAAGTTGGAAATATTGACCATGTTATGACAAGGATTCATTTGCTTAAATATCATTTAATACCATTGTAACTTTAGTTGGTCCATAACACTGAAGAGAATTCTGTTCCCAATTCAGTTTTCTTGGAATCGCAACATAAATTTCAAGAAGAGAATTTGGTGTTCCATGACCAAAATAATCAAAAACAGTTATACCTCGATGAAAACCTTTAAGAGTACTTGCAGTAAACTGCAATCCAACATGGATATTATATTAATGGTAATATTGTCAGATTGGTCAGCATACTAGACAGTATGTATATATAAAAATGATTAATGTAGAATTTGCAAAGACAAACTACATGTGAAACAGTATCTAGAAGCCCCAGAGCATTATAGAAAACCTCCTTGCTACTCTTTCCCTTAAATGGTGCTCCATGTTACTACTTTTTAGCAGAGATAATCACTTTCTGACTTCCTGGTTCTTGGAAGCTGGTACAGTTTGCAAAAACTCTTAATCCAGTAACCAAAATTCACATTTTAGTTTAATTGAGCATTTGAAATATTTTAACCAGTGATTCCTTTCATTCCTGTATTTAATTATTAAAGTTTGGTTCAGCACTCTATTGTGTGAATCCCCCCCCCCGAAGAATGAAATATTTTGGGAAATATTAAAAAAGGCAGAATATTATATTTTTCCTAAAGGAGCAATGAAGAAACATGTTTTTAGAAGCAAGAAGCAGCCCCCAAGTCTTTCTTAATAGCCCACAGCAGATGCCAACACCTGAGGGATAAAGAGCTTATTGAAAGAAGAAGACAAGTATCTAGATAGCACTATTCATAAGCAAAGCAAATACTGCAGGCAGAAATCCATTCAAGACAGGATATTTTGAAACTCCCTGCAGCAAAGTCTAAACAAAGGCAGAAGGGTAGGATTAGAAGCAGCCCCTCACCCAAGATCCAACACAGGACAAAAGCCATTAAGGCACAATAGGAATTGTCCAACTGTTTTTCAGAACACAAGCCCCTTCATTACATGACCCCAGAGCAGTCCAAATTTCATGTGGGAGCCAGATAAATAATAAACCAGAGGTTGACCAGATTAGCTCAGACAGGCATTTAGGATTTGCATTTCCTCTTTTGCCTATATCTATGCCTAGCTATGGCCCCTACATAACCCCTACATGACCCCATAGGAATCTGACAACAGCCAAGAATATTAAAGGACATGTTCTTGCACAGGAACAGGAAGCTCAAATACAAAGCCCAAAGAAGGTATAACCCCTCCCCCCAACTCCATTTTGTCAGCTGCATCAGATCCACGAATCCTGGTGGTTCTGTTCATCAATAAATGGATCCTCTTTCCAACCATCCTCCATCCTCCATTTTGTCTCCAGTGCCTTCCTCCTGGATTGGAACTGGACCTGGATATTTCTTCCAACATCATGTAAAAGCAACATTAGTCTATGACAATCTTGTTAAAATATAACCAATGTACAGAATTTCAAAGCTACAGTATATCTAGTCAATTGTAATCACAGAATTTGTTGGTATTTTAAATATATTTTATCATACATAACTAAATATATTCACTGCAGCAGTTTAAAGAAAGATAACCTTCACAAGTGACATGAGAAAGACAACTGTTGACTTTTCTATCCATTACTATCCCACATTTTTAGTAGGCACCATTAGATTTAATGTGTTTTTGAAAGTGATTGTCACCTATTATGTATTTCTTTGTTTACTTATTTACAAAGTTTATATGGTTTTCTATTTAGCTCCTACCACTCTGGCTGACTTTAACAATACATTAAAACTATATAATAATAGAAAAATTTCCATCTTTAAGGCTTTTGTAATCAACAATAAATATGATGAAATGCTGTTGCGTAGGTGCGATGTTGAGGGTAGGTGCGACAACAGACAAGGCATGACTCAGAGGTCTTGTTAGATGACTCTGTCATGGAAGGAACCTGGATTATGTCTACCTGGAGTTGCATGAAATCACTTAGAAATCTTCATGTAGTCTATGAACTATAAAGAATCTCTTTTCTACCCAGTTGCTTCACAAATCTGTTCCTTTTTGGTTAACAGAAAGAACATTTCAAAATATTCAGAGTAGAAATTTCTTATTTGTACAGCTTCTTTTGCCAGACAGAGGGAATGTGAATTGGAAAATATTAACAATATAAGGAACTATTAACTGACAGTGAAAGAATAATTGGCTTAAAATTCTCATCCACAGATAAGTAGGAAGCACACAAAGCATGTTCTAAGCAATTTACAATCTGGGTGACCAGTAGCTTGACTGTATTTTATCAATTCTTGGCTGAGTAACGGTTGCTGATTTTTTTGGAGGTGTCCTATGTCTTCCAAAACTTAAAGCATGTTTTTATTTTTCTTTAATGTGTTAACACCTTTACTTTGGTTGAAAAGAGAACAGACTCTAATGGTGGGAATGTTGCCACTAGCATCAACGGAAAAAACACAGTCTCCAGAATATTATTTTGTTTCTTAATTTCATTTATTGGACTACTGTGTCAACTTCAGCCTAGTTATAATCCTGCTTTGATTTAAAATCCTTTGATTGTTGTACCATAGAAGCTCTAAGACCCACATGTATTTTTTGGTCAGATACCCAATTCTTTTTCTTTTAATAAGGTTTTTTTAAAGGTTAATCAATATGAACACAATTGTACACAATTGAATTACATCAAATTTTTGTAGATTTTTCTGAAAAGCCAAATTCCTGCACATCATTGAGCAAGTGACAACAATAGCTTCCCTCCCAAATGTTTTACTACCGAATGATTTTTTTTTTGCTATCTTCTTTTGTTCCATGGCACAATTCATGTGTGTAGTATGTGTGTAGTATTTCCAGACTTTCTTTCCACAAAACCTGTAGTTTTATTAGTTTGACAATATTCATAAAGATGTGTTGCATTTATAAAGCTCCTTTTCATGAATATTTATAAAGTGCACTTTTCTCTCTCTTTTTTTTCTCTAACACACACATACTCTATAGTTAAGTTCATATGTCATGCTAGATCAGGAAGTGTGGTCTGGATCACACATTTATTCCGAGAATATTTCCATTCCAATGTCTTCCAGTTCTGATTTGTAATCCTTGATGCTGGAAATACAACTAAATTGTCAGTTAAAGAAAGGAAACAAACCCTTAGAAGATGATTAGAGGGGTCAAGATGATGTTCCAATTTCCACAAATCCAATTATTCTAAAAAGGTAACTTACAAGAAAGAAATTCTAAAATGATAAGCAATTCCATATCTCTGTTATTTTTCTACCATATTTTGGCATTCTAATGTTCTCCAGCTCTGAGAAGCTGCCTCCTCTAAGTTGAAATACTGTTTGTTCTAATTTTTAGACCCATAATTTATCAGCACAGAGCTGCAATGTAGGCCAGAGTGCAATAGGAATTTTACAAGTATTAAGTAAGTAATAAAGCAGTGAAAAGATAAGGAGATTGTTCATGGCTACTAAGTAATCTGGCATTTCAATTGTTCTTGACTTAAGAAAACACTGTAAAAATTACCAACCAAAAGTCATAGGAAGAAACTGATTATAAGAAAGGTAATCTGCATCAGATGTCTATATATGAGAGATATATGTGTGCTTGGCTAATGAACTACATCAAAGTAAGAAAATTAATGCTTTTCAAACCACATACCCTATTTCCTTTTTTTTTCTTCAGTTCAAGCATGTCCTGTTTTCAGAGACTGCCTGGACAAGTCCCTGCAGTTTTCTTGGAAATACTTTTCAGAAGTGATTTGCCATTGCCTCCTTCCTAGAGCTGAGAGAAAGTGACTGGCCAATGGTCACCCAGCTGCCTTTGTGCCCATGATGGGACTGGAATTCACAGTCCAGTTTGTAGCCTGATGCCTTGGTTACTACACCAATGAGGTCTCAAAACTAACTTCTCTGGGCAGTAAATTTCTAGTCTTTTGTGAAAAGATATCTTGATGTAAAGAACTGGAAAAAGAAAGGCATCTCTTGTTGTACAGTAAAATCCAGTGGGGGGAAAAAGTATTTTACCAATAAAATGCTAATGTAGAAACTTGAAATAATGGCCACTTTCTGAAGTAACATACCCTCCAGCCAATTTGCTAACAGCATTCCTTATTATTCCAGAAACTATTATAAACTCTGATCATGGATGTGTGTTGCTTGGACAGAGTTTATATGCTCTGCTTACATAATAGAAGGCAAATTGATCTTACAATGTCCTTGGGCACTGCTATATTACATCATGCTCTGAATCTTTGCTCTGGGTCTTACTTAAAATAATAGCAAATTGACCTCATATGCTTACTAGTTCCAAGGCCATCAATGGCAAACAACACTACCACTTCAGTCTGGAACCAAATGTTACTGTAACTGGCAAGAATCTATGGAAAATGTGGCTGGATTCCTACCTTATACTATGTCATTGTATAGCTTGATTTCTGCTTGTTGAAAAAGAAGCATGGATGGGCTAACACATAACTAAACCATAAAACAAGATTTACAAACCCAGCAACTTGTATAACACAATCTGCTAAGTCAAATTCAAATAGGCCACATTGTGATTTAGCATATGTAAACCCAAGCTATTCTATTTATCCTATTCTGACAGGAAGCAACAGGTGAAGCTAAGAAAAATCTCATCCTGTACCCAGACAATTAGCATAGGCACCTCTCAAGGCTGTGTGCTCTCTGTATTGCTCTTCTCTGTCTATATGAATGACAACATTTCTAAGGATCCTTCTGTTAAAGAACTGAAATTTGCATATGATACAACAGTCACTGGTCTCATTTGAGACCATGATGAGTCTGCATATAGATGGGAGGTTGAACAACTTACCCTATGGTGCAGTTGGAACAATCTGGGGCTGAACCTGCTTAAAACTGTAGAGATGAAAATGGATTTTAGGAAGAGCCCTCTGATTCTACCTCTTAATATATCAGACTGCACAGTATCAACACTAAAGTCATTCAAGTTTTTCAGTTCTATAATCTCCCAGAATTTGAAATGGATACCTAACATTAGAACAATCATTAAAAAGGCACAACAAAGAATGTTCTTCCTACATCAACTGAGGAAGTTCAGACTGCCCCAGAGCTGTTGACACAGTCCTACAGAGGAATTATTGATTCTGTCATATGTACTTCTGTAATTGTCTGGTTTGGTACAGCAACTAAACAGAAGAGGTACAGACTTCAACCGATAGTTAGGATTGCAGAAAAAACAATTGCAGCCAGCCTGCCTTCGGTTAAGGACTTGTATATTGTGTGGGTCAGAAGGAAGACTGAGAAAATATCTATAGGTTCCTCAAATCCTCAGGATGTGAGTATAGAAACACTATGTTCTTCATAGTCATGATCTATAGTGCCCAAAGCTACACATATGTATTTGGCACTTGAGGCAAAACACCCCATATGCATTTCATTCTCTGTATAAAATAGATTAGCTATATTAAATAAGTAATAATTTACTTCCCAACTAAAATTAATTGAGGTTAAGTCCTAAGTATGAAACCATCTTCCTAGAATTTGATCATTTTGAACTACAGTGATTTTTCACACATGCAATTAAAAACTTTTCCCAATAAGTGGAGAATTAATACGCCATGGGAAAGGCTGGGTTATGTTTACATTGTGACTATGGTTCATATTCCATATTCTGGGGAATATATAAAATAATTTAACAGCAGTAAACGGCTTTTTCCTTCCTTGACTGAAGCAATCCAGGAAATGAAGGAGCGGTAAAATCCTTTCTTCTTCGAACGACAATGAAAATACATTTTTACTACTGTCCATCCATAGATTTTTATCTCAGGCAGAAGAAATGCAGGGACATTTTGTTTTGCAGAAAAGAGGTTAGGAACTTTTGTTCTACCAGTTACCCCTGAAAGAAAAGCTGGTTCTTTTCTCCCCAATTTTTTGAGGCACAGTGTCAGTCTATCTCTTCACAAAAAGAATCACATGTGAAATGCTTACATAGAGATATTGTCCTCTTCTTCTTATGAGGAAGATGGGCTATTTTATACTGGTTCGGAGACCCCCAAAAACCCCCAAAAAAGGACTTCCAGCTTTTAGTCTACCATTTTCAGCAATCCTGCAGGTTCCAGCTATGAAGCAAAAGTGGTCAGAGGTCAGCTTTCCACCTTTTTTTTTTCCTTTTGGTGATCAAAGTCCTTTTTCCTGTTTTCTTCTCTTTTTCTAAATAACTCTGTATTGGGATTTTTAATGCTTGAAGAATGCTTAACTACCTTTAATTCTACACTGTTGTCTCCACCCAAGAAAGCCAAGCTGGGGTGAAAAATAAAATATACTGAAAATTTTTTCACATGTATTATTGAACATGTAAGTATAATCAATACCATTTTCATAGGCTTCTTTACTTTTTTTTTCTTATTCACAAGGGCTTATATATAAACCATAGAATACTATAACTGGAAGGGACCTTGGAAGTCTTCTAGTCCAACCCCTGCTCGAGCAGGACACCCTATACCATTTCAGACAAATGGTTGTCCGGGCTGTTTTTGAAAGCCTCCAGTAATGGAGCATCCACAATTTCTGAAGGCAAGCTATTCTATTGGTTGATTGCTCTTACTGTTAGGAAATCTTGCATCATATATTAGTCAAGGACAAAGGTGAATAAATATTTGGTGGCTAAAGATAACATTTTCTGTATTTGAAGAGAAGGTAGGATAGTTACTGACCTATCCTTCCACCCCCCCACCATCATAACTGATGAAGCTTCTTGGATGAGAAGTGAAATGTTTTCTTCTTCTTCCTCAAGGGAAAAAAACAGTCCAGTTGCCTTTTGAAAACTATGAGACAACTATGACCTGAATGACTGAGACTCTCCAGACATAAGTTATTTTGCTTTGGCCAAGTGATTGCAATAATTGCGTAGTAGGCTTTCCTGAATCAAGCTTCATGCAAAGCATATTTATCCTTTTCCATTGTAGATCAACAGGTGCTTTCTTAATCCCAATTATCTGTTATAACAACAAACTTGATAATTATAATGAAATAAAATAAAACTGAACTTCATGTAGATTTATATGACACTATGATATTTAATTTTATAGGCTTCAATAGATAAAATCAATTACCCAACCATAGTTGCACAATCTTTTATGAATGCTGAATCATTTCCAAATGCATATTGAGACTTTGACTTCTCATTATGCTTCACTCCTAGGTAGATCAAAACAACATAAAACATTTTTCCATTATCCCAGAATACCACCTTCTCAATATTTTTCCCCATGATCCATAATATTAATTTAAGACTTGGGAGTGTAAATGTAACTTTCAGTTTCCCTAAATGACTGTCTACACTTTTTTCCATAATGTTAATAGAGCAAAATAGCACACTAAACATAAATTAGAAAGTTATTTTTTATTGAAATATGATCTTCTCTCTTTAGAAAAAAATATATCACAGACTGCTTCAATAATAAATATTCAAAATATTCACAGAATGCTCTTAGAATCACATTTTTGTAACTCAGTAATAATCAGTTCATTTCTCACAATACTATTTATAGCAACTATTACAATCTTATTATTTATGTTAGAAAAGCATACCGTTGCTATTAATCTACAAGTTACCTAGAACTGCAGCATGAACAAAATGTCAGGAAACTATGAACTGGATAAATCTATAAGCAGACTTACTTTTATCTTTAAGGTTAATTTTATAAATGCAAGTTTGTTTCCTTAGTGTAATAAACCAGTTTATGCATGTGCATGAAAAACATAACTAGGGTTTCATGTAATAGCACAGTTGAATAAGTGCTCATCTTAAATGTTACATTCTGTAGAGCTCAAAACCCTTACATCATGTATATATGTAAAAGGTATATGATCTTCAGGCAATAAAGTTATCAAATGCAAGAATAGGAGATTTATTTTCAGATAAGATTCCAGAAGAAGCTTAACATATTTAGAAGATTTGCAATAGTGGCAAATATCTGTAGCTCAGGTGTAGGATGTGGGTGAAGGTTCGTTATCCGAGCTTGTGGGTTGTTTTCTGAACATTTCTTTATCAGTCTAGGTAACATCTTCAGAGGAGTTTAGGGGAGTTTAATTTAAATTCTGCTGAAGTTGTTATTTATCCTAGTAACAAAACGTTCAGAAACCAGCCTAAATGGTTGGACAATGAACCTTCACCCTTATATATAGAAGAGCTTAATAAACGTTTATCAAAATTAATGCATGAGCTTGGAATCCCAATACTGTATTCCTTACTTAAACTTCAATTTCCTCCACAGTTCTGTAAAAAAGAAGCTAGTTCAGCCAATAAGATGCACCAATAAAGCATCTCTTTCTCTCTCTCTCTCTCTCTCTCTCTCTCTCTCTCTCTCTCTCTCTCTCTCTCTCTCTCTCTCTCTCTCTC
>JANHFL010006302.1:17348-31268 GCA_032468155.1 Oxyrhabdium leporinum
CTGCTCTTTAGAAGGCCAGATTCTGAAGATGAAACTCAAATACTTTGGCCACCTAATGAGAAGGAAGGACTCACTGGGGAGGAGCCTAATGCTGGGAACGGTTGAGGGCAAAAGAAGAAGGGAACGGCAGAGAATGAGGTGGCTGGATGGAGTTACTGAAGCAGTCAGGGTGAGCTTAAATGGACTCTGGGGGATGGTGGAGGACAGGAAGGCCTTGAGGAATGTTGTCCATGGGGTCACCATGGGTCGGACACGATTTGCAACTAACAACAACAAGCCAAAGTGAGCCCCATATCGGAAGGGGGACATGGGAAGCTGTAGCTCGAGGGTCATGACAGGATCCCCCTAGGAAAGTTGCTCAAGGCATGGGATGAGTGGTAGATGCCCATCCTGGCTGGTAAAGATGCGAGCAAGGAAATGGTGTAAAACGTGGGCTTTGCTCAGGGACAAAGCTGAAAAACCAATTTGGCTAAATAAAGGTACTTAAAAGAAAAAAGAAATATATAAATAGGAATGTTGGGGGTTTTGTGTGTGTGTTTTGTTTTGTTTTTCTCTCTCTCTCTGTCTTCCATGCAACCACGTGATATGTTTGTTAAGATTTTTGCCTTTCCTAAGTTGAATTAACTGAGATTTATGATGTGTGTGAACCTAACAGTTCTGTGGTCTTTTTCTCTCCCTTGTCTCTCTCTGTCTTTGTGTCTAAGTCTTCATGTGTTAAATAATTGTAATTTTAAGTGTCTCTGATCCCTAGAGACAAGAATTTTAAATCATTAGGAAAAAAAGGTTAAAGCAATGAAAAGAAAGAAAAAAAAACTTTACCCTGGGTTTTCTGGCCAGCAGAGCAGGATGAAGAGAACCGTGTTCATTTTTTTTTCTTCCCTCTCTGTACCTTTAAAAACAGCCCAAGGTTATGAGAGAATGTTTTAAGTTCATTTACAGGAAAAGTTTCATTCTTGCATTAGTGTATGTGTTTAAATGGTTTTATCTGTCCATCCTTTTCCTGAAGCATGTGAATCCAGCTCCTTTTTCTCATCTGTGGTATCTCCATTTTGTTGACTGGTTTATCTGTTTAATAATTGTAGTACTGATGTTTTTCACCCTCAAATTCTGCCTGCAAGCTATCAATCCACCCCCACTCCACCTGTCCATCTCTTATCCTCCAACAATGCCTTTCCTGGGAGATCAACCACAAAGAGGGGAGGGCCCCCTGTTCTCATATCTTTCAGCCCTCCACAGATGACTCTGCAATCTGTGGAAGCCCAAGAGAAGGTATAATCCCCCCCCCTCAACTCCATTTTGGTCAGCTGCCCAGAACTACAAACCCATGTGGTTCTGCTTTATTAATAAACCATCTTTCCAATCAGCCTCCATGTTTCTAGTGTCTTTCTCTCAGCTTGGAACTGAACTTTTCTGGAAGGCACTGAAGACCTGGTTCTGCCAGTGGGCCTGGGGAACCGAAAGTGGGATTAAATGGCTCATGTGATGTGCTGTTGCCAGGGCAGGGGGTGGGGGGTGATTTTATTTTATTTTATTAATTTATTTGATTCTTTTTTATTAGTTTTATTGTTTTAAATGAGGTTTTATATTCTCTAAGCCGTCTTGAGTCGCCATGTGCGAATAGGCAGCAATATACATTCAACAAACAAACAAACAAACAAACCAAACGAAATGTGGAAACATAGGCATAATTGCACTTTACAAACATGTCCTCTGCATTCTACCTTTGTTAATACTGAAAAAAGCTCGCCTCCCCCCTCCTTTCAATGCTGACTCATCTACTGTTCAGTTACTGAGCTCTCTATCTGTAATTAAGAAAAGGTACTATTATAGCTGTTCCTACTTCAAGATGACTAAGAGATTCAGTGCAGGAAATTTGCATTCAGTAGCTGTATTAAAGTTAGGAAGGAAATTTAAAATGATTTCCCAGTTTTAATATCTGGGAAATCATATTAAATTTCTTTCCTAAGTTTCTTTTCTAACATTCTGCACTATAGCATTAATAAGACACTTGTATCATTCATAACCACACCCTAAAACAGGATGTTCAAGAGGAAATCCTATGGATGATATCAATGCTGTTCTGAAATTTGCCTTGCCATTTTTCAGAAGTTTTTTTTTCTCTTTTCCTGCTACAAAGCAGGCTTCTTTTTAAAAACTTATTCCTGGGGTACTTAGCTTGGGATTTTTTTTCTTTTTCTTTTGTTTTACTGGTCTTTCATTAGTTTATTTCTGAAGGTGACAGAAGGGGCTGCAGCTAGTATTGTTGTAGTTTCATAAAAGTTTTCCATCAGTCCAAAGTCCCGGCTATTTACACATCCTCTTCTTAAAAAAAAGAACAAAAAGATTGTGAGGGTGTTGTCTCCTTTCTTGGGATTTCAGTCAAATGTGGGAAATCAGGAAGATTACAGAAGATGGGGAAATGACTGTATAATGGCAGTCAGTACAATGACACACTATTTCTTGAAATCTCATAACAAAATAAGACAAGAATACTACATGCTATCCAGCAGAATTTTTCATAAATACTCTTCCCTAAAATTGAATTTAAAATAGTAGAATCATACAACATTTTTTTTCCCCAAGTTTACTCACTTCCCAATTCCAAACTGACTCTGAGCAGTATACAATAAACCCAACAGTATATAATAGAACAATTATATAAAAAGAAGATTTAAAAAAAAGAACAAAGAGAAAGAATTGATGGCTAATCTGGCTAATAGTACCAGGGGTGGGCTGCTGCATGGACGCAGAGGTTCGGGCGAACTTCTTGCTCTGAGCTTTGGCTGGCCCCACTCACACACCCCTGCCCTAAGCTATGGCTAAATACCTTTTTGCCACCCCTTTTTGCCCGGTGGGCTCTGCGCCAGCCCTGCTGTACTCACCTGTGCTGCTGTAATCATCAGCTGCTTCCCTGTAGCTTCGCACGAGCCCCAAAACAATTGCGTACATGTAAATGCGCACACAAATGCGCACACGCGACCAGCGAACGTCTTGCCAAAGCAAGAGCAGCCCGCCTCTGAATAGTACCCACACTCAAACAAATCTGACACGAGTTCCCAACTACAGATAGTCCTCTACTTACAACAGTTCATTTAATGACCATTCAAAGTTACAACAGCACTGAAAAAAGTGGCTTATGACCGTTTTTCACAGTTACAAACTTTGCAACATCCCCAGGATCATTGATCAAAATTCAGATGCTTGACAACTGGTTCATATTATGATTGTTGCTGTGTCCCAAGGTCATGTGATCCCCTTTTGCAACCTTCTAACAAGCAAAGTCAATGGGGAAACCAGATTCACTTAATAACCGGGTTACTAACTTATCAATTACAGTGATTCACTTAGCAACTGAGGAAAGAAAGGTAATAAAACAGGGCAAAACTCACTTAACAAATGCCTCACTTAACAACAGAAATCTTGGGATCAATCTGGTCGTACGTCAAGAACCTTCTGTATCCTAACTCAAGCCTAGATATATTAAGCATACTTTTTAAACAAACTTGCTTATCACTGGACATTTGAGATCTAAGGCAGAACAGCAAGTGGATCCATAATCTGGAAAAGCTATATTATGAAGTCAGAAAAGTTTTAAGCCTTTTTGTCTGAAGCATTACTCAGTTTTCAATGGTTTCTGAGCTGCAGGCATATTGCTCCCATAGATTTCTTATGAATATTTTCTAATAAAGTTGCAGTTGGTTCTTCTAGTGGCACATCTGGTTAAAAGCAGAGTTGTAAGCAATCTCATATCTTCCTGATGCATCAAGATTGCAGACTTGTCACATCTGGAGTACAGCAGTTTGGGAAGGCTGTTATGCACAATTCTTTTATCTTTTACTGTAACCATTTTATGGTTCTCATATCTAATTGGAAACAGTGCAAAGTTCAATCAGGCCAGCTCAATCCAGCCAAATTGAACCAGTTGTGTTCCATCTAGCTATTTCTTTTTGTCTTTTTTATATTGTATAAGCATCTGCCAAGTGGCTGATATATTTCATGTAATGTTGTGATACAGTCACAAATTAGTGGCCTAGTTACAGTATCTTTTTTATTTTCCTTAAAGCTTGCGTTTGGAAGGAAAAACTCAGCAAAATTATGATGAATAGATTAAGTCACTTATCCGATTCCTAAAATGGCAGTTAATTATGCAGAGAAATATGCCAATATTTGCATTATTGAAGTATAGTTTGGTGACAGATAATGAAAACTCATATTTCCAGAGAATCAGTGCACATGATTTTCTAGTTTAATAAATGCATTGCAACATAGTAATTCTATCTTTCATAATTCTATGAAAGGCTTTTTTTGCTTTATATGTATAGTTGGATGTTGGCAATAACTTGTGTTATAATGATTACAGTTTCTTCTGTGTTTTGTTTTCTGTTACTGGATTGTGATAATGGCATTGCAAAACTAGTTTTTGGTGTCAATGTGGATTTTATATGTGGATTAACTGTACTCTGTATTATTTCCTAGGAATTGCTGGTGCTCTTTGATGGAGATCTTGGCTGGATATCAAACTTTCCATCTACTAGAAATGGCTAGTGAATCAATTTCCATTTCATTGAGACTTTCCATTGGTGGAAAAGGAGGCACTATATGCAGTTTCTCCCTTAGGCTTACAGCCTCTTATCTCCCAAACCTCTGTCCAAAAGGGAAGGGTGTGGAATGAAAAAGAGAAAGAGGAATTCACACAACTTTCCTGCCCACCTCCCACAAGCAAGATTCTCTGCTGGATTTCTAGCTTTGCCATAACTGGAAAACATTTTTCTACCAAGCCCTTTGTTATCATTTTTTTCCAGACTTCAGATGTAAGTTTTAAAATCTGTTTCTTTCAAATCTTTTTTAAAAAAATTAAAAAGAATCATTGTGGTAAAATTCAAATTAAAAGAGGTAAGTAAGACTTAAACTGACCAAAAAAAATCATTTGTTAAGTTTTCAAGTGTCAGAGAATTCTTCCATAGGCTCTTCTCCCATCTTTCTTTTGTTTTATTTAATAGTTCAAAAGGGAAGCTTTGTGAAAAGTGAAAGATTTAGCTTTATCTTAATAAGGAGATTACTACACTTTTTCCTAATTGAAATTTTCTCTATCATAGATAGCTATGTCTGCTTATTATTTCATAATAAAGTAGGCAGGAACTCAGGGAAGAGAATGGGAACATGCATGCATTCAAGAGAATTGATCTGTATTGCATCAGATTATAAATGTGACAAATACAGAGATAAATAAGCAAATATCCATACAATTTCTTTTTAAAACCCCAGCTTAATAGGGGTGGAATGGGTGGAATCTGAAAAAAGGCAGGCGTGGCTTCAGACTTCACTTTTAGCTCTATGTTATTTAGTCAAATGTCTTGACAAGGTTCATGGATGGGGGAACATCTGTGTTCAAAACCCAAACATGGCATGCACAAATATCTCACTCATAGGATTAGTTCCTTGTATATCAGAATAACAGAGTTGGAAGGGACCTTGGAGGTCTTCTAGTCTAACCCCTCACTCAATCATATATATCAATATTAAACATATATATAAATACCTGTCCTCGGTGCAAAACACATGAAAGCCCCCTGAAAGTTTGTTCCTCACAGTCTGAGAGTCCTTCAGGTGCTTTTTTGCAGACTCCTAGTGGCTTTCATGTGTTTTGCACTGAAGAGAGGCTTCCATCTATCCACTCTTCCATAAAGCCCAGATCGGTGGAGGGCTGCAGTGATGGTTGTCCTGGAACTCTGTCCCATCTACATATAGGATCTCTGGAGCTCAATCAGAATGACCATCAGGTTCTTGGGCACTTCTCTTACTAAGTCACTTCTCCTCCGATTGCTCAGTTTGACCTGGCGACCAGCTCTGGTTATGCCAAACTTCTTCCATTTGAGAATTAGGGAGGCCATTGTGCTCTTAGGAACCTTCAGTGCAGCAGAAATTTTATTGTAGCCTTTCACAGATCTGTGCCTTGCAATAATCCTGTCTCTGAACTCTGCAGGCAGTTTCTTTGACCTCCTGGCTTTTGCTCTGCTACACTTTGCATTGTCAGAGTCCTTCTATGGAGAGGTGCGTGCCTTTCCAAATCATGTCCAATCATTTTAATTTACCACAGGCCAACTCCATTCAAGGTGCAGAAACATGTCAGCAACGATCAAGAGAAATGGGAGGTACTAGAGCTAAATTTCACATGTTGTTACAAAGGGTTTGAATACTTATGCCAATGTAATATTTCAGTTTTTTTATTTTTTAATAAATTTACAGACATTTCTAAAATTCTGTTTTCACTTTGTCATTATAGAGTTCTGAATGTAGATTAATGAGAAAAAAATTAATTTCAACAACTGTAGAATCAGGCTGCAGCATAACAAAATTGACAAAAGTGAAGGGGGTCTGAATATTTTTTGAATGCACTGTAAATGCTAAAGAAGCAAATCTGGGCACCTCAATGAAATGTCAGCTAGAAGTATCTGCAGAATCTGAAAGCTTTTAAAAGTATGACAAAACAAGTCTTAGAAGCACTTAAATACCTTAAGCATGTATGTATATCGATGTGATACCATGACACATGTACAAAAGCAGCAAAACTTGGACTGCAGTATCACAACACACATTGTGCCATTTGCCTTCGTCAGCATATTTTACAAAAGACAACTCCTTAACCATTTCCTAAAACACCAGCTAGGCTAATCAATTGGTTTTCATGGAAAGTGGGCATATTCCTATGGTGCTTTCTGATAAGAAAGGTGTGAAAAACAGCACACTGACTTAGTCATGGGTCTAGCAGCAGCCATACTCCAATAACAATGAAGGCAGAAGTCTATAGAGTGTGTGTATTAAGCCAGCCAAGATTTTGAGTGAAGTCTTCCAGATAAATACTTTGAAGCCGACTCCTCTAGTTACCTCTTCTTGCAGAGCTTACAGGGTGAGCAGAAACTCCCTTGAAACAATTATAAAAAAGATGGAAGAAGGGATCACGAGGAGGAGAGCATGTAATATCTATGACTGCTTCCCCCAACTGTGTTTTGATAGCATAGCATCACTACTCCTTAACTGATAAGGAATTAAGTTAGAATTTAAGGCTTAGAAATTATTAACTAGAATTCAAGGCTTAGAAACTATTAACTGGTAAGCAGTATCAAGGCTTGCCAGCAGATGTACTATGCATTCTTTCATTATTTTACTTTCTTAGAGTGATCATGATTCTTACTGCCAAGTATTTATTTAACAACAACTAAAAATGAATTCTTCTCTCTCATGAATGTAATCTCATGACTTTACTTGAATAAGTCTTACCTATCCCATATCTCTAAGAAATAAGTATAGTGAAAAGTGAACATCACAACAAAGCTTGTGTATTTGAAGCAATTATCAGCTCTGTGGTTTCCACATACCTTGTCCCTTAATAACCATTTCCAAAAGATTAAGAAGAGGAGTGTTATCAGTGCCTTTTAACCTTACATTCTACTTCTGTCTCCCAAAGAACCATGATAGCAGCTTGAACTAGGATTTATTACTCCTGGTCCTGATTTCCAAATGTAACTCTGGCAAACATGTGTTTAAGAAACTATGTAAAAGATAGGTGGTCAGTCAATGCAGTTCAATGGCTAAATCTGTTTTACTTTTCTGTTCTTTGTAACTTTTAGTGTTACAAAGATAAACATTAGGACAAAACTTCTGTGAGGACTTTCCTAGCATGGTGACAAAGCAAGAGAGCAAACTAAAGTCACTGTTATAAATATAGTGTTATAAGATGGCTTACCTAGGGTGGCTTAGGTCATGAAGTAGACCATCATCATAACACAGGTCTTTCACAAACTTTTAGACTTAAAAACGTCTATAACATGTGTGGTCCATTATGGGCCTGAGAATCATATGTAGCCCAAATTCTCTCTCTAACTTTAAATCTGCCTTTAGTCCAAATCTCCCTCTGAACATAAAATTTTGTTTTGGCCACACAGATACTGAAAATACGGTTTTTAACGTTTTCAGCTGGAAAGCACTGAACCCTTACAATAGGGGCTAGTATTGTTTAAAACACACACACACACATACACAGAAAGATATCCTAAAGGCAGAAAATTCCCAACCCCAAACAATGGAAAATGCAAGCCCCATTGTGATTCATCTTCCTTCCTTTGGACCATCTCCTGACATATTGCAGTCCTTGGGTGCCACTGAATATTTCCTCTGCTCCAAAGGAAAATTTACTCATTGGCATAGGGAAAGGAAATAAGGAAAGGCAGGTGATGTGGTTTGTACTGTTTGGCCTGCTGTGCTGATGTTCTCCATCCATTCTCTACTAGCCAGGATAACAAGACAGATGTCAGACTCAGATTCCATTTTCTGTCAACTCTTGACCGTTTGAGACTAGGATATTCATGTTCATCCTGTAGTATGGATGTCACTAAATAAATTCCAAAGCAGAGATCATTAGACAAAGGACTTAAAGTAAAACGTCCTGTACTGTAATTTCTGTGATACAGATAATCCTAAACTTAGGACCACAATTGGGACTGGAACTTCCATTGCTAAGTGATGCAGTCTTTAAGTGAGTCATACCAATTTTTATTATCTTTTTTACATGGCTGTGAAGTGAGTCATAAGTTCATTAGGCAAATCTGGCTTCCCTCATTGACTTTGATTGTTTGAAATAGCAATTGTGATCTCAGAGTACTGCAATTGCCATAAATACATCCCACTTGCCTGATTTTATTAATCACAGGAACACTGGGATAGACGTAAGTGTGAGGACTGGTAATAAATATTTTTTTCAGCACTGTCATTAAACAAATAATCATAAGTGGAAGATTATCAGCGTACAACCACATTCTTATGTTCAGTTTTAAATGTGTGTTTGTCAGGGTATATATATATATATATATATATATGAATGGAGAATGGAGAATGGAGAGCATATAAAGATAGGGGTGTAATTCTGAGGAAAATTGAGAATGTGAGATCTTAGAAGTCTTTTACATATGCAGCTTGATACACATCAACAAGAACAACAGAGTGCAGACTCTTCAGAGCTACATTGGGTTTATTCCCAATACAAAGAAAACAGAACAGAAAGAAAATTTTCCTTTCTAGGAAGCAAGGGAGTTTCCTTTTGAGAAATATATATATTTTTAGTTCCTTCCTTGCATCATATGTATTTCAATTTTTCAAAGAAAGATGAATCATTGAGGGGTTTTAAAAATCTGTTCTTTGACAATATATTTAATGCTACTATTTGTCATATATTATTCTTGTGTATATGTTATTTTTATTTTACTTTGCTGACTAGTTTTAAGTAGTTAAATACATAAATAACTGATACTGTTTTTAGTGCAAGACTGAATCTTTTGTTTTATAGACCAAAATATTGATCAAGCATACATCTCTATTTTTACTACTTGTTCTTAATGATCCCTTGTCACCCTGATTTTCCATATATTTCATTTTACAGATAGCCTGTATATCTCTGTGTCCAAAATCCAAAATCCAGGACCAATGACTCCTCTAGGATTGAAATTTGGCAAAGTTGTGACCACTTCAACATCACAACATTTCCAACTACACTTCCCAGAAACCACTTATGTGATGGAAGGGAAGATGGAAGGGGCAATATCCCCACTCCTGATTCCCATCTCCCGCTGACTCCTACTTGGCAGCAAGGCCGAACAGGTGGGTAGCAATTGGCTGCTTTGGAACTGAGGCCAACATTTTAAATCTCTAACAGCAGTGGCCAGTAAGGAAAGAATGAATAAATGTATTGGATGCCTGCTGGCAAGATAAGATTGTTTGGGGCTACCAACAATCAATGCAAGAGCCCTTTTCCTCTCTGGAAGGAGGGAATCCTTGGAGACCCACCAGAATGAGACGTGAGGGTGCAGTTTTCCTTGCAGCCAGTGACTTTCTTAGTTCTCCCTCCCCTCCAAAAAGTGGCCAGCAGTTTCATGTGTCAGCCAAGAGAGATGAGGAGGAAAAGGCTTCACTGGAGCTTTTCTGAGGATCATGAAGAAATAACTGATGCAAGCCTATAATATATGTGGAAAGAGAAATTGACTCAGATACCTGCTAGCAAGGTAGGGCTGGCTGGTGTGCACTTGAGATTGAAGAATGAGTGTCTTCCTCTCTGAAGTGAGTGGCTCTCAGGGTACCCAGAATGGAGAGAGGGGTTGCAGTTTTCTACACAGTCTTTGCTTGTGGAAATCATGCAGGGAGAAAAATCAATACAAAAATGGTCCAGTCCCTTTGTGTTTTCATCATGCTAGACATCTGCACATTCTCTCACTCTGGATCTATGTCAGCTGTCACCTTATGCTTGCTTGTGTTTCGCTGTGGTGACAGATTGCCATGAACTGTGGGGAGGGGAATGAAAGGGGGAATGCTCAGGAAATGAAAGTAAGTGCTGCATCACCTGTAAACGCTGTCTCAAGGTCACCCAGCTGGAAAAAGCAGGAGCAGCATACCAACTGACTTGAATTGACCATTAGGTAAACATCTTTCCTGAACTGGCTTGGTTACACTGGAGGGAGCAATGAGAGACAGCTAAGGGAAGGAAGAGTAGAACTTATGGATTTTGGAGTGCGGTTTTCAGTTCTGGCTTTGCAGTACTGCAATACAGTTGATTTCTAACAAACTATATTTTCTCAACAAATGGAACCAAGGATCATTTCTATTTAGAGGTTTAAGTTGTGACAGGTCCAACAATCTGATTGAAATAAACTGTAAGAAAGCAACAGAAATATGAATTGTATTTTTTTTAATTCTATCTTTTTCTCTAATTTATTATGTATAGTCTTAAAATTGCCCTGCACTTGATATTCTGATATGGCCTCTTGGCTAATCTTGACTTACTTGATTTCTGCATTTCTTTCAAGGTATCTTGGCTACCAGAAATTAACTGTATACAGTGCCTTGTTTTTTGAATAATTAGAGTAGGTTATCTACAATAAATAAAAAAAAATGCATTAACTGCTCTAGACAACTGGAATTGGCCAACAGTCTATAGTGATGAGTTCATAAAATTGGGAACCATCTAATTATTAAATTGATTTCAAAAGTCAATCAACTCAATGTGTGAACTCATATAGTGGGCATTTTTCTGTGGTAGTTTGACAATTAGATCAGTTCATTCTATTTTTTCTAATATCTGTAGTAGCTTATGTCATTTTATGAGTCATATCCTCTGTATTTGTCATTCATAGTGATGTATATGTTAGTCCAATGTTAACAATTCTCTTAGGCAAATTCAATATTTGCAGGAAACACATTGTAACACAAAGTGGGCCATAACAGTCTTTAAAATAGAAACCAAGTAGAGTACAAATCTTTGCATTTTTCTGTCCTTTTGATTTAGAATTTAATACATGTGTATATGTCAATCAATCGGACAGACACATAAAATGTTAATGAATACTTGCTTAACTTTCTCTTTTTTTACATTTTTAAAAATATTATGGTACAAATTTATTACACTTTAACTTGTGCCCATAAAGTGGAAATGTTGTCTATTGAAAAGGAAGATTTCTTAAGATGATTTGCTACTGATCATTGTTCTGCTTTACCTCAGCTTATTTTCACTGCTTGTATGAACAATTACCCAATGATGTAATTCTTTTAATTAAAATATATACTAATAAAAATGTGCCTGAAGCAAACTAATTTTGGTGACCGTCATACTTGAGTCACCTAGTTCCGATTGCAACTACTGTAAATAAAAATAATATAATTATGCAAAATACAGGAAAATTATGTAGAGCTTCTGCCATCACTGTTAATTGTCACCATCTCCTATTTTAATTTTTCAAGTTCCAAGCATTAGGTGGAAAAAACCTGTAAGGCATATTATCAAAGATTTTGGAAAGCTGAAATGACTCAAATAACATTTGATTTAACAAACTGTAAAACCTGTTTGGAGTAAACATTGTCAAATTCTCTATATCCACTGATTCTTTTTGGAAAGAACAATTTCATTTGCATTTTCATAGCAGTGATTCAAATATTTGTTGTTTGTCTAGGCTGGTGTAGGTTCTGCATTACACTATTTTACAGCAACTCCAGAAAAATCAATCGAAAGATTTTATAAATTAGATGTGATTTTATCAGCAAACTCCTATTACTGTACATGAGCCGCAGTGGTGCAGTGGTTAGAATGAAATACTGCAGGCTACTTCTGCTGATCACCGGCTGCCAGCAGTTTGGCAGTTCAGATCTCAACAGGCTCAAGGTTGACTCAGCCTTCCATCCTTCCGAGGTTGGTAAAATGAGGATTCACATTGTTGGGGGAAATATGCTGACTCTGTAAATTGCTTAGAGAGAGCTGTAAAGCACTGTGAAGCGGTATATAAGTCTAAGTGCTATTGCTATTGCTCTCTATTTCTCTCCAACATTAGCTTCCTCCAGAGTCTATCCTCAGAACTCATTAATCAACCAATAGGAGCCAGAGAATCTTCTGCATGATTTATCCATTGGTGCCTTCTAAGCAGCTTAGTTACTCACTGTCAAGCTTCTTCCTAGTCAAGTCTTTGGAAACCTTTACATCAGTGGAAATTACAGTTTATTCATTTAGTTCCCGAATGTGTGTCTGGGAAGGAAAAGTGAAAGCAGAACCGAGGTGCATATATGCTGCCCCGTCCTTAACTTCATTGTCTTCTTAATAGTGAGATACAAGTCCTGAAGATGATCCAGGGTAAACCTAGGTAAGTTTAGTGGCAGAGCAATGGAATTTAATCCTGTTTCTGAACTCAAGTTCATGAGTGTCCAGTCATAGTTCGTACATTGCTGAATAAGAGCATAGATTATCTTTCTTTTAAACAAAAAACAAAAATATTGTTCAAAGCATATTGATTGGTTGTAGAGGCAAATGTATACTCAGAATGACAAATTATTAATGTTTAAAAAGCAGCATATTATTTATTATTTATTGTTACAGTACATTACTTCCTATGAGTACAATGAAAAGAACACATGGGTATCAATCAATCAGAACAGAGCTGGAAGGGACCTTGGAGGTTTTCTAGTCCAACGCCCTGCTCAAGCAAGAGACCCTATACCCGGGCTGGCAAACTCGTGGCCTGCGGCCAGATGCGTCACACGCTGGCCATCCCCATGCCCGGTTTAGCAAAAGGGAAAAAAGTTGCAATATGTCACGAGATGCCGCCGTGATGACACGAGTTTGACACCTCTTCCCTATATCATTTCAGACAGGTGGCTGAAATGTGTCCAGTCTTTTCTTAAAAACCTCAAGTGATGAAGCATCTCCAACTTCTGAAGGCAAGCTGCTCCACTGTTTAATTGTTCTGACTGTTAGGCAGTTTCTCGCTAATTCCAGGTTGCTTCACTCCTTGATTAGTTTGCACCCATTGCTCTTGTCTTGCCTGCTGGTGCTTTGGAAAATAAGTTGACGTCCCTTCTTCTTTGTGGCAGCCCCTCAAATACTGGAATAATGCTATCATGTCACCCCTAGTCCTTCTTTTCTCTAACCATACTTAATTCCTGCAACTGTTCTTCATGTTTTTGTCTCCAGGCCTTTAATCATCTTAATTGTTCTTCTTTATGCTTTTTCCAAAGTCTCAACTTCCTTTTTGTAATGTGGTGACCAAAACTGGATGCAGAATGTGGTTTTATAAAGTAGATTTATAAAGCACATGATTTTGATTCTATGCCTCTGTTTACACAATCAAGGATTGTATTAGCTTTTTGGGCTGCTGCCACACACTGCTGGCTCATGTTTAAATGGTTGTCCACTAGGACTTCAAGGTCTCTGTCACAGTTACTGTTTTTGAGTCAGAATTCACCTAATATGTGTTGGTACCTTTGATTTTTCCTGCCTCGGTATAAAATCTTGCTTTTCGCCACATTACATTTCATGTTCATTCATTTATTAAATTTATATACCGCCCCATTCCAAGGACTCGGGGCGGTTTACATTTAAAAGTCTCTTAAAAC
>JANHFL010006302.1:31368-46640 GCA_032468155.1 Oxyrhabdium leporinum
AAATTCAGAACCACCTTCTTTTGCTCATCATAGATCACATTCCCCAATCATGTCAGATACCCAACATGCCATCTTCCTTCTCTGTACTCCTCTTCCAGGCACCACACGGAATGGCCTTGACATTCTTGTTACATTCTTTAAGATTATAATGTTTTGACTATACCCCACTAACTACATGAGAAAGTATTCCCTTTCTAATTCTCATCTAATATCATGTGGCAGCCTGCAGAGGCCTCGAATTCACAGCTTCAAAGGCTGACAGGTGTTTGCTGTAAATCAATCAATCAATCAAATCTTTATATTGGTCATAAATCAGCATAATGTACAATGAAAAAGAATTACAGACATTTCAATAACACTGAAATTAATGAGAGATAAAAGCAGGATTGCTAATACAATGCTACAATATTAAAAGACTAAATTCTCTTTATGAAGATTCTTAATATTAATTCTAAGACTATTAACCAAATGCCACAAAAAGTATAAATGCAGATAAAGATATAAAAGTAAAAGATGAATTCTTAGTTTGCCTATGGAACATTGTAAATAATAAATAGTACCTTATTTAAGAGAAGAAAATCAAGATGAAAATGATCATTATGATATATTAAACATGTCAAAAAAAAAAGAACATTTCTTGATTATACAGATAATAGAAGCAGCATAGAATTATAGTTTCAGTACCATTTGCCTTGTTTCAACAGTTTTTCACACCCATGGAAAATTTAGTAAATCTCCCATTAAGAACCAATGAAGGTAAAACATCAGGCCTGTCTCTGTGAAAAATTATTTGTTTGTCAGCAGATACTGAGGGTGTTAGGCTCAATTCTCATCTGGAATAAGTTGTGTAAGATCCAGGTGGAATGGTAGATGGCTGACATTCTGAAATTCTGTGTTTAGTTTCTTATTCTAATTATTCTTGTATTTTTCTAAAAAAAAAAGCAGTTGCTCAAGTGGCAAGCCATAATGGGAAAGTTTCCCCAGATTGAAATTCTCTCGCCTATATTTTTATTGCCCTGCTACTTTCCTTTGCATCATATTAGATATACATCTCAGCATTGAAAAAGGGCTTGCAAAACTTTATTTGAATAGCCTCAGAGGATTGGTCTCAGCCAAGATGTAGGAGATGACCAGGCTGAACCTGAAGGCAGGGTCAAATGCATCATCAGTCTGGAGTCCCTATGTCCCTGAATGAGATCTTAGTCCAGTGCCCTCCACCCTTGAAGTCCATTGACTTTTACCTGGCACAAATTTGCCTTGACTATTAGTAGATCAGATTCCTGTGTATAGATTGCATGGAATAAGCTCACAGTATTTTTGAACTCTATCTTGGCTCCTGTTTTCTTGCACAACTTCATGCAACATTTTGGCCAAAGATTGTTGAAGAAAGCTTATATGCATTCCCTAACTTGGCAGGAAAAAAAAATCCCAATAGCATATGTCTCTATATATGACAGAAAAAGAAATGAGGAGGTAAATATATATACATATATAAAACATTCTTTGAGAAATGGGAAACCAATTCACAGGAATGGTTTCTTTGTCAGGGTTAGGATTATAAGTAATAAAATCTTTAAGAAGATTTAATAGAATGATATATTAAATGAGAATAATGAAACATGCCTTTTGCTCAAGCACAAATCTGTTCAAAAAAACAACACAGAGATGAAGTATTAAATATTAAACTTTTTAAAAATCATGTATATGTGTATACATACATGTTCTCTATTATACATACATGTTCTCATTTTAAATTGTTCATGAATAAAAACAGAGTATACTATTTTATTAGATGTATCTTAATACATGGATATGGGTAGCCAGTTCTCTGGGTGATCTCCATAACGTTCAAGAAGCAGCAAGCCAGCCAAAAGAATTCCTTTTTAAAAAGAGAAAGCAGGAATTGACCCTCCAAAAATGAAGTCCTATCCACTTGAGTTATCTCTTTATTACTCAAAGGAAGATATTAAAATGCTTATATTCTTTAGAAACACATTTAATTAACTCACAGAATATCTTGGGAATTCACTAAGACTCTACCCAGATAAAATAACAAGTCTAGAAGTCATAAATTTAAGTCTGTGATAAGAAAGGAAGAGATCTGCCATTATTTGAGTCATATATGCCTGCCCTAATCAGTCTTGGAGAACAGAAAGCAAAATAGAAGAGACAGAGAGAACAAAAACCAAAAACAAATACTGAATTTTGTTGTCTGTTGGGAAGTTATCATGGCAACTTTCTTCTTAGCCTGAAACCAAAACAACAAGCTGAAAACAAAGTCAACCATATATTCATTGATAAAGTGTTAGAATTTCCATTCTGTAATCATTGCCAGCGAGCCAGAGACGAAACAATAACAAAGTAATAAACAAAATGTTGAATTATAAAACACAAGCATCCATACCAGTCATATGTGGTGGGTAAGCATGTGTGATGAATTAGTGATCAATGTGATTGATATCTGGGTTTTTTTAACCAAGTAGTAGAAGTCCCAACCATAAATCAATATTTTTGTCATAGTAACAGAAAAACATCCTTGAATGCTCCCTGTGTTACATCTCCCTTTAATAATGGGAAAAAAAAGACTTTAAAAATACTAAAGCTTACACCTTGTCCATTTCAAGTTTATGCACAGAATATTTTCATTTGATATAATTGTTCTGGGGTTATAATCTCATGTCATGGTGAAAGATAGATTTGAATTTAACAAGGCTCATAAGTACTTTCCACAGTTATTTCATATAGGAAGGAATTTTCTTTTGCACTTACTAAATAATAATGTACATGTTGAGACTGGTGTTTCTTTCATGGAAGAACAATCTTGCCATTTAAGAAATGGTGACAGTACTTTGAAAAGCTTTGATTACAAAAGATATCCCTTTGTTGGATCTTTATGTGTTGTACAAAACTAAAGATGCCAATTGAAGAGAATATATGTAGCTTGTGTTGAACTATGGAGTCCTAGGTGGTCTCTGGACCTGGGTATTTGCTTACAGATGTTTCATTGCCATACTAAGAAACATCACGAAGTTACAGTATAACACCACAAGTAAAGAGGACCAGAGTTTGCATCATGACACTATCATGCATGATTTGCCATTTGCTGTTCCTTGGTGTTCCCTGAGGACATCCATGTTAAAAAAAGATACAAAGAAGGAGCTTCCAATCATCTTTACAGCAGTTAAAAGTTCAATTATAAATTATCTCTTACTCTATGGTTAGAGTGTAACTCTCTTCTTCCTATAATCTATTCTGTTTAATAATAAAAACTATACATGATAAGTTCATTTTTCTGTTTTATGCAAAAAGTCCATAAAGGATTCCAGCCAAGTTTAATATAGATAGTTAATTTAGTCAGTTCCATCATCTTCACCAATCATTTCTCCAGTGTGAACAGTGCCAAATCCTTCCATCTTTATGCATGCAATAATCTCACAAAGCACTAGGTAACTGAATTCTTTTCACTCTGTTCCTATAGTTTTCACTTCATTTACATTTATGCCCACCTTCCATTCTTTGGGTGAGAATTAGTCTGTTTTGTAATATTTTCTTTCACTATTTCATCATACTTCATCTTTTATTTCTATTATCTACAGTAGATAGTAACATGATATTATATCCATTCTAATGTCTATTTTCTTATGCATCTGCATTGTTGTAGATAACATAGATGCATACTTTTGCCACAGATGTTCATTTTCTGCACATATTTGTGCCTCCATTTCCTAAAATCAGACTACCTTCATTCATATCTATTACAACATTCCTTGTCTTTTAGTTTCACAGATAGAAAAAATATTCATTTTTCTGTTCTCTCATTTGCAATTCATTATCTTTACCATTTACTCTTTTTATGTTCCAAATTGCAGTCTTCCACATGCCAGGTCTTCAGCAGATAAGCCCATAGACATCCAACTAATGTCACCTGCAATAGCTTTAATCAATCAAGCCTTTCCCATAACATAATTCTATCTTTTAGTAACATAAAGAATATTACATGTTTTAATCATACCTTTCTCACGTGCAACATTCCTACCTAGCAATAAGGAAAATTCAAAACTCAATTACTTTCACAAACCCTCTTTGTTTTCATCAGCAAGGCTATCATTTCTTCTTCATGAGATGAACATTATCTCTTCCACCCACCAAACCTTCCAAAGTGAGATTGACATATCTATGGGCTCTCAATTATCCAGATCATGCTTTTCCGAAGATGCTTTTCCAAAAAACAGCTGGACTTTCACTTGTCATCCAAGAAGTTTCTTCAATTCTTTCCTACATGAGATTGACATGTATGAAAGATACCAGCATCTCTACTGTAACACATTAATTATAGAATATATTGTGTAATGCCTTGTCCAAATTCTCAAGGTGAGTGATGAAAAGGGCTTCTTCCAGGCATGATAGAGAAATATGAAAGATGGAGGCTGAGATATATTTCAGAGACGAGTGCATATTTCACTCATTTTTAGGAAAATAGATAAACCTTTAAAATGTCAGGTTAAACAATTATAAATCTTTGTACCAAACAACACAAGATGATGTCCTGTGTTTCCTTTGTATAGGTGTGGCACAGCTGTAGATTCTGACTTTACATTTCCTCCAGCGAACAGAGGGAAAAGCATATCATCAACTGATGTGTCTTGGGCCTGGCCTGGCATTTCCTTAGAACCTCAAGCATTTCCCTCCAGGATGGAAAGGAAATGCTTGAGTGCCTGACAAGTTATTGTCTTGTTTATGCTGACAAACAGCAAGTACATAATTGATATCCAATAATCTTTTTGATTTTATACAGAAGCGGTGAAGCTTTTTTTTACTAGCTCTGTTTCAATCAATCAGCATGAGTATCCTTGCAAAGCTTAAAGTAAACACTGGATGGCTAAATATGGAAGCACTGAAGTCATAGAATTGGAGAATATTGGATATTCAAAGTGATGATAATGTTGCAACAATCCAGACAGATCCAGTTTGCACTTGGGGGTACGTCTAGACTCATGACTCCTCCTCAAAGAGCACATGGCAGTTGTGGCTAGGAGAGCTTTGGAGCAGCTTGTGTTGTGCACCCGTTGTGACCTTATCTGGATCATGAGGCCCTGCGCATAGTCACTCATGCCCTAGTCATATCTCAATTGGATTGCTGCAATGCACTCAACATGGGTCTATCCTTAAAGAGTATTTGGAATCTACAGCTGATGCAGAATGTAGCAGTGTGCACAGTTCTTGGTACCCCTAGGTGGCCCATGTTGCACCACTGTTGGGCAATCTGCAATTGGTTGCCAGTTTGCTTCTATCCAATTCAAGGCATAGGTTATTACCTTTAATGCCTCATATGGCATGGGTATCCAAGGTGCCATCTCACCCCAGTGGGACTAACCCATCCCACTCACAGCAGTTAAAGACACTTGCTGCAGACCACATCTGCTAAGGAATTCCAGTGGGCACAGTCAAAGGAAAAAGCCTTTTCTGCCAGTGAGAACTGCTCCAACCCTTTTGATCCTCCGGAAGAGTACCAAAACTTGGTTTGGCTGGTTGGCTTGGGGCCCTGAGGGGAGTGCTCACTGCTGGAGCTGGTTAATGGGGTAAGAAGAACTTATCCCCATGCTGTCTATTTGTTCTATTTTTTAATATAGCTTTTTAACTTATTTAAAAATAAACAAATTATTAACATAAACATATATTGAAACTGTCTGTTAGACTCAAGCTATTTACGGCTTAATGGATAAGAAACATTATCTTCAATTGAGACTAGTCCTCAGCTAATGGACCAGCAAGTATGTGGAGAAGCCTGAAGAACATCATTGGCTACAGCAGACCTCTCTCCCTTACTGAAGAGAATTGTCAATTAACAGGTGACCTGAATGTATTCTACTGTAGGTTTGAGAGGAGATCACTATCATTTACTACAACCTTCCCAATCTCAGCTATACCAACAGTAGCTAAATCTCATACACCTAACTCCACCCCTGTTGCCCTCCTCTTTGATGATATTAGAAAAAAATTTACAAGGTCTATTCATAGACAAAAAATCAGAAAAGCACCAGACCCAAATGGAGTAACTCTTTCTTGCTTTAAAGCCTCTACTGAACAACTGGCTCCTACCTTCATCTGCATCTTTAATAAATCACTGGAGATGTGTTATGTCCCTTCTTGCTTCAAATGCTTTACTACCATCCCAGTTCCTTAGAAACACTTCATCAGGGAATTGAATACTACAGACCAGTTGCTCTGACACTGGTAGTTATGATGATCTTTGATATGCTAGTGCTGGCCCACCTGAAAATTATTATAGATCCGCTGTTAGACTCCTTGCACTTTGCCTACTGAACAAATACAATCGATTGGCAGATAATGCTGTCAATATGGCACCACACTACATCTTACAACACCTTGAATGCATGGGTCCTTTTTGTAGATTTCAGCTCAGCATTCAATACAATCATTCCAGAAATTATTCACTCTAAACTGATTCAACTAGCTGTGCCTATCCATACATGTAGGTGGATTATTAGCTTTTTGACAGATAGAAAGCAACAAGTGAAGCTAGGGAAAATCACATTGAGTACCCAGCCAACTAGCACTGGTGCACCTCAGGGCTGTATGCTCCCTCCATTAATTAAATAAATAATTTCTTATCAGTCTTCATCAATACAATTTAATAAATGTTAACAATGTAGGAGAAGTTGACAAAGGAGTATAAAAAGATATATCTCAGACTTAGGGCATTCCATGACAATATTAGTTGCTAGAATGTCTTTATATGTGAATCAGGTTCTATAGAAAGAATCTCATATAATAAAGGTTGGATACAAATAAATAAATAAAGTATGTTTAAAAAAAGATGGTTTGGACAAAGTATGTCCTGCATTTACTAAGAAAAACATAAGAACCCATTCTAAGTTAGATTGGCAGCTATACAAATATAATAAACAAACAAGCAAATGAACATTGGAAAATGTAAGTGCAGATAGTTTTCAGGTAACAATGCAGCTTATTTGTCTCTTGATAAATATATTGCTAACAAACAGTTTTCATTAAAGCAGTTAAAATACTTTTCTGCAGGAGTGCAGAAGAAATTCTTCACCATTTTTATTTCATAGATTTTTTTAAAAAAACTCCCTGAGCTACTGCTAGAGGGAGCCCTTGTCTGCCAATTCAAATTCTCTCCTTTTCTCTTCCAGTTTACATGCATTTTATTCAATTTTTTTTTCCAGACCTTCTCTGGTTCTAGTTTCGAAGAGTTGTTAAAAAGTCTATTAAAATCTCTGCAGTCAGTTTTTTATTACAACTTGTGGATGAGAAATGTGTTATTTGCCATGTTGTCTAGGTTGAAATATAGGTGGAGTTAAAATCCAGAGGACAGTGAAGATTCTAATTATCTTCCCCTAATTCTTGCCCATAGAATATGTAGCTTTTTCATTCTACTAAAATATGCCACATGTTTTCCTCAAAAATAGACAGAATGTTTCTTTTATAACTATTTTATAAATGTATATGCGCTCTTTTATGAGAACCTATTATTTTAAGACCTAATTAGACCTGGGTCTTCTGTGATCCATAGTGTCGTAAACATGATAACATCTGTAAATTACAAAATAATAATAATAACAAATAGGGTTTTTTTTCTCTACAGAGCCATTGATTCTTTTTCTGTCAAACAGCATCATCCTTCAAGCCCCAAATGCTATAAAATGTTCATCTAAGATTTGACATTAATTATTATATTAAAGAGCTCTTAATTCAATTCTACCTGAGTATGCAGTGTGTTTAATGGGTATATTTTTGTGCTAATGTTTAATACAGATAGTCCTTGATTTACAGGCATAATTGAGTCTGGAATTATGGTTGTAAGTCATTCTATCATTAAGCAGGTTAAACGACCACATTTGATTTTACAATATTTTTGTGGTAGTCATAAAGCAAATGCCATGGTCACTAAGCAAACCCATTGTACTGGTTTCTTTGAAAAGAAAAACACCATTGTAAATCAGGGTCACATGACTGCAAGGTGCTGCAAATAACCATAAATGTGGCCTTCCCCAGTGACCAGATCTTTGCCACCAACAGCCAATTTTCTCATTTCTTTTTTAGGTCTTGGATGAAGCAGCCGCCTACAGCCAGTTGGGTCCCTCTTTCTTGTCTTCTTGAATCATCAACTTTTCTCTTCAGCCACTCCATTCACCCTGTTTTGCACAGATTTTTCTCTCTCTTCTCCTTCTCTCTGCCTCTCTCTTATTTTTAGTGAGATATCATATCCCCCAGCAACTGACGAAGGAGCTGTCCCCCCACTATACCACAGGCTGGACCAATGAGACATCTCACCATACCAGTCCTTGCTATCAGACCGGTCAGCTTATCAACCTTCATGGTTTGGGCAAAGTATTTCCTGCACTTACTAAGAAAACAGAAGAACCCATCCTAAGTACTTAGATTACATTGGCAGCTATACAAATATAATAAACAAACAAACATTGGAAAATGCAAGTACAGATAATTTTCAGGTGACAATGCTTCCAGGAATTTCCTATCATTTTTGGATTTAATTTAGTTAAGGATGCTCACAGTTTTTCAGTTTAAATTATGGTTAATTTGTCCATTATTGTGAGATTAAAGACTTTTTGTCATGTCTATATGGATTTTGACTGTGAAACATCCATATAATTAACCATGCACAGCTAATGCTTCCTTGATAAATATCCAGGAGTTGCTAGAACATACCATATCACTCCCTAAAGCACATTGTTCTAAAATATATTATTTTAATAAGGGAAAAGATCTATATGCCAAGTTTTTAAAATCATGGCTCCCAAATGCCTTCATTAACTAATATCCCTCCTATCTTACATTTGCAATTGTTATGAAATGATGCAATTCAGAAATTCTTAATAGAGTTCTCTTTATTACTAATGTAAATCTTGTTCTGGAACAGTGATTAACAACAAAAGAGTTATTAAATCTCTCTTTCCTTGATTAGGTAAGTATTTCCAAAAATTCATTGGTAATTTACTTAAAACCCAATTTTAATTAAAATAGCTTAAGATGAATTGCTAAAGGATATTGCTCTGGGGGATTCCCAGATAATATACATTACATTGCCTTGTTTTCTTTGTAAATGAAACCATCACATTATTGCAACACATTGCTAGTAAAACATATCAATAGGAATAATTTGTAATATATAGAAGAAGGGTTACAACTGGTGAGTATGAGCTAAAGAAAAAAAAATCTTAAAATAACCTTCTTGCCCTTTTTTTCCTACTGTGATAACTGCACATCTTACTTTATAGAAAGTACAGGCATTATCCTTATTTTAATGGGTGATGGATCTAAGTGACATCATCTTCCACAGGTGGATTTTTTTTTAAACATCATTGCAATAATTTTAAAATTATATACATATTTGATGATGATCTATTTATTAGAATTTATTTCTTTGGCACTCCTGAAGTGCCCACTAACCCTTCACTAATAATATTTGGGCAGCTGAGAAAGGAAGAAGAATTGTGCAGAAATCTGTTATTAATAAAATATGATATAAATAATAGAAATGCACATTTTAGTACAATTTCAAAGAACAGAAATGACTGGACTGTAGGCATTTAAGAACTGTAAGCTAGTGATATGGTGAAGGAGAGACTGTGAGTATTATATTCCTCACATAGAAAAGTAGGTGCAGTGATCAGATTCTAACTACTTTTGCTCTATGTTTTGCTTTATGTTTTTGATATATATGAGAGCCAATGTGCAGTGGCATTGTTATGTCATGGGTTTATTGATCTACAAATAAGGATGGATTAATTGATTGATTGGTTGGTTGATTTAACAATATTTCTATAGTGCCTTACTCCAAAGATTCCCAATAGCTCACAATATAGATGAGCCTGCGTGGCACAGTGGTTAGAGTGCAGTACTGCAGGCTACTTCTGCTGACAGCCAGCTGCCTGTAAGATCGAATCTCATCAGGCTCAAGGATGACTCAGCCTTCCATCCTTCTGAGTGGGTCAAATGAGGACCCAAATTGTTGGGGGCAATATGCTGACTCTGTAAACCGCTTAGAGAGGGATGTAAACCACTATAAAATGGTATATAAGTTTAAGTGCTATTGCTATATAAGAGCAAAAATCTCCAGTGGCACCCAATCCCACTGATGAATTTAAATTAAAGATTCTGGGGAAAAAAGTGCTATTACAGTGGATCCCTTTAAGGTGATCACTATAGAACCTTTGCAGAGAGTGTTCTAATGGGTTTAGCATAAAAACATAGCATTCACTTTGAGTATCAAAAATAGAAAAATCTAAGCATCCCTTCAGGGGAAAGACTGCAGAACAGGATGGTTATACTTGATGGGAAAATTTCTAAAGATTTCTGAAAGCCAAGCCATAAAACGATGACTCTTAATCTCTGATTGCCATTTGTTTTGGCTCAAATACTGAGTGAATCTGAAGCCCAGATATGAATGGAAAACTATGAAAAAACTTCCGTTACTGTTAATACTGAGACAAGATGAAAACATTTGTACCTTGACTTGAATACAGCCAGGAAAAAATATTGGAGTTTCATACTAAGGGATGACATTAGAGTTTGTGGGAGGAAAGAATGTGAGGCCAATTTTTAAGAGTCTCTCTGTTGGGCTCCAAGCCCAACAGAGAGGCTCTTAAAAATTGTCCTCACATCCAAACAGTCTGCCACATACCATCATTTTGGTTATTAACAAAAAGATTATAATATTTGCTATCATGTACTATATATTACTACATGTAGTATATATCTTATACAAATGTGTATGGAATGTTATTGTATTATATTATTGTATTGTGATTTTTCAGAATACTTTCGTTCATCTAAAGACTAAAGAAGTTTCATATCAGTAGATGGCTGATTACAGTTATTACATTTGAAACAAGGTTTTCAAGTCATGAGCTGAAATGGTGCCTTTTTAGTCCTTTGTAATAATATCTAACTACAGTTTCAAAAATTCAAATATTACTTAATTTTGATTTTCAGGTCTACCTTGTTGTATCTCATTCCTCTTATTATTCTTTTATCTAGTTGATCTCTGACTTTTCTCTTTACGAACTTGATCTTTAGTTGCAACTTCTGGCCTTATTTATGACATTATTTTCTCTATGTAGTTTTCAAATCACATAGTCTTTTGGATAAGACTTCTTATTATCTACAGCCATATTCTCTACTACGGCACCATATATCATGGTAAAACTGTTCATGCTAGTGCTTCTGTCTTTTTCTTCCCATTTCTCAGACGTCTAAGCCTAAGTCAGGAGGCCTCACAGACAAACTACTTTTAGCAACTTATATTAAGGTACTTTTTCAGTTCTTTCCAGTGCCAAAAGAATCATAAACTATGCAGACTATGCATGAGGTTTAAAACCATGTTTTAAATCATTAATTATTTTACTTAATGGAACTGAAGATGAATATAGAATTTGAACTATCTAGAGAAAATTTGTGGAGGAAAAATATCCACAACTACTTTAGGCCTACATTTACTTCTGTGGAACATGATCAATAAAGTCCATCAGGGATCGATAAACGTCTTGGCTTTGCTACTAGTCTAGTACTACAAAATAAATAATAAAAAGGTGGTCAGATCAAATATCTGAAAAATCAAAATTACTGAGTTGAATAGAATTTAAAACACTTGAATATCACAATGTGTGGGTGGAAAAATACTTATAGATAAATGTGGCATGGACAAATTATTTTTAAAGTACTTTTAATATTCTAATATTGTCAGGTTTCAGTTCAAAGATCTTTGCTTTTAAAATATTCAATGCATGTTACTTCTGCTTAAATACCACTTGGAGACAGAACAAATAAAACAAATTAAAACCAAAATGACAAACCGGATGCAAACTTCAAAGACACAATTTCAATATAGCAATAGGAAGAACTGTTGAATGAATCTACAAAATTTACTCCAAGCTATGATTTCGGAAAGAACTGGTATAAGAAGTTTTTCAAGTCTTACACTAGTCTATTAACAATAGCCAAAATACACATATTACACAGCAATAAATGTTGAAAATGCCACAAAACAGAGATAACATTTTATTATATGTGGTCCACATGCAACCTTCCTGTCCAAAGATATGCACTATCCAGAGAATTTGGGGAATCAAATTAGAAGTGAAATCACATTTTTAAAAATTAGATATAATTCCAGAACATATAAAAATACTTACCCTAGTTTATTAAGTTACACATTCACAGCTGAAATGGTAAACTATATAGTACTAGCAAAAGGACATAATACAAGCAATAGCACACAAAGAATTTAAACTTGAAGAATATAGAACAATTAATTCTGTCTTGATGTGTGTGTGTGTGTGTGAGAGAGAGAGAGAAACAAACACACACCGAGAAATACTTTTAACTAAATTTAACCATTAATGATTTAATATGTATTACATATGCAATAGATTAAATGCAAACATTTAGATATTTTAAAGCTTATATCAATAGGCACTACAAATTGGTTAAAGAACAAAGAAAAGGAAAAAAACAGAAGTTAAACATTTAACTATTTATTTTTAGGGTGTTTTCCTTTTTTTCTTTATTTTTTTACTTTACAAAAAAACATTTATAAACAAAAATATAGTGGATATTTTGACAGTGCATTCAAACATTTGCACTTCTTTTTGATATCATAAAAATAAGTTAACATATTCCTTTTGGAAAACTTACAGATGTCATATTGTGTAATATCTGCACAAATATTACACAATTTCAGTAATTATTTGTTTATCCATAAATAATATTGGTTTGAAAATATATCTTTTTAAATAAAATAAAAAGATTATAGTAAGAGAAAATAAGCACAGAATGCTATTGATCTAGTTCTTAAAAGAAGAAAGTTTATAAATGTCTACATTGGTATATCTGTATCATTATTAGATTGTTTTTGTTTAAAGATTGAAAAAGAAATTGAAATAATATAATTCAAAGTAATAGTATAAATCGTGTTATTAATTTCTTATAAGATCCGTGGTGAAATAGTGGTTTGTCTTGGAAAAGGAAAACAGCCAGCTGGAAAACAAAAATGAACAATACTCTACATTTCTTCTTTCCCACAAGATACTATTAGAAATTGGTTACCAAATTTCCAGCAGCTACTCCCTTTTTCTAGATCTTTACATAAGGTTTAAACTACTGGGTTTGAACATTAATAAGGCTTTTCTAAAAACCCAACATGCAAACACATATTAAAAGATACTACAGGTTTCTGTGATATGGTATTTAAATTTGGAAAAATACAATAGTGTTTAATTTTATCACAATTTATTTTTCATATAAAAATGTTTTAAGAGTAATCACGGACATGAACAATATCACACAGTTATTCTCCTTTGTCATGCTTGTTTGTCCTTTCCTTTGTCAGCCATTTAGTCTTTTAATTATTCATCGTCATTAACAGTTTATTTCCGTAATTATCATTTTAATAATTATTTAAAAGATTAATCAGCAACAATTAACCAGTGGTCCCTCTCCCTCTGTCTCCTTGGTCCTCTCTCTCCTCTGCTATTTCTGTTTCCTCATTCAGTTCTCCAGTTTCTTGATCACTCTACCTATTTGCTTGCTAATTGACTTCATTACTCACTTCATTTAACAAAGACACTCATAAGAACTAAAACTTCTTTACTAGTACTTTACTAGTACTTCTTTACTACACAATGTTTTTCTCTAATTGACACAGATAAACAATTATGTAGGAGTGAAAAATGAGAACCATGACTAGTAAGGATAACTAGTGTACTTTTCTCATATATTTCATAACAGCAGCCCTTAAAATCCATTTTTAAACGTTAGAATTTTACATGGACATAAAATGAATTAACATAAAAGTTGAAATTCAAATGTATAACTGAAAAATTAAGCTGATTTTTATGTATAACTGAAAAATTAAGGTGATTTGAAGTTTGCAGAATTAGTAAAATTAAATTTTTAAAGAGGCTTCAAGGAAAAAAGAAATTTAATTTATTTTCAATAGAAATTACCACTCTTCCTTAAATGCAACTGGAAACTTATATCATTCAAAAACAAAGTGCCTGGAACAGAACTTTTATTCTTTATCACAATTCACTTTGAGATAAATCTGAAGTCCTGAGAAAATTTTATGCTTGGGCCTCATCTCTTTATTTTTGTCTGTCCAATGAACAGGCTTGGTTTTAGCTGTATTTTTGAATGGAGAAGGCTAAAAAACAGCTGTTCAAATAAACAAGAATGAAATCACATCATTTGGCAAAAAACAGTGCAATCACTATAAAGAATTCCAGACCTGAAACTCAGGAGTGAAAGTCATCTTTGGGCCTTTCAACTGACTGAGAATTATGGTATTTAAAATTTAATATTTCATGGGATAACTATGTTAAGGACAGTTTATTTTTAATGCTCACAGTTTTTTAAGCTTAAAATATGTAGATTATTTGCCACATATTGCCAGTGAACCTGAATCATGATTGAAATTGCAAAATATTTTTGTCTTTTTTTAGTTTTTATAAGAGTTTGCAACCAGATGCAGTAATGGCAAAATATACATGTACAATAGTTTAGCTTTATAAAATACATGTTCCCTGTACTAGGTAAGTCAATACAGGTACATGCAGTTCTTATTTAGCATCAGTTAATCAAATCTGTGACTTGGGATATTACTTTTACCTTGAAGTAAGCATCAAGGGAGGTTTCTTCAGAGTTTTCTTTTTATCATTATAAATGGCCTAGTGGTAGCTAAGTCTTGAATGATAAAGTTTGGTGAGCCTCTCTGTATGAGGTTCTTGATCTTCAATTTTGCGATCCTTGCTTCAATGAGATGAAAGCTATCAGGTTTTTTTGTCAAAATTGTTTTTGGTTCTGGACTTCTTAGGTCCCAATTTTCTTCCTCTAATGCTATCAACCTCTGCCTAGTTTATTATTTCCACTTTAATTTAAATTGTTACAGTCAAAGTTGTAGCAATTTGATTGTAATAAATTTGGTTATTTTATGTGGTAGAAGGGGCAAATACTAAAATACATGGTTAAGGAGTCAACATACAAACATACAGGTAGTCCTTGACTTACAACCATTCATTTAGTAACCATTGAAATTTACAACAGCCCTGAAAAAAAGTGACTTATGACCAGGGGTGGGCTTCAAATTTTTTAGCAACAGGTTCTCTGCCCTAATGACTGGCTGGCTGGGGATAGCTAGGTGGTCATGTGACTGGGTGGGCATGGCCAACTCTGTTAATCTGTTAAATGTGACAAAAACTGGTAAAGTT
>JANHFL010006303.1:17173-29867 GCA_032468155.1 Oxyrhabdium leporinum
AGGAGGAGGAGGAGGAGGAGGAGGAGGAGGAGTTAAATACATTCCTTTTACTTTGTCTAAGGCTTTTCTTGTAGTTTTATGTTAGTATGTATAATGTAACTTAATTAATTACTGATATTATTTGATATGTTATTATGACACACAGTAAAACATGTGAAGGAAACAAGAAAGGATTGAAATTGGGGGTGATGATGATGCGTACATGAGCAAAATCATGCAAAAATCATACATACATACATACATACATACATACATACATACATACATACATACATACGGTGTGTGTGTGTCATAGCACGGGTTAACTGAAAACTTTCTTTAAATATCCATATGTAGGACTTATCTCCTAAACTTTGATTTTTTCCCAGTTCCTCAGTTGTTCATAGTACAAGCTTTACAACCATTCAAACATTCACTACTAACATTTACTCAGAATACAAACATCACATATGTTATATCGACTGGGAAAACACTCCTCAAATAGCATTCACTGAATTGATTTAAGCTTTGTTTCAAAACTTTCAAGAACTCCATCACAGAGTTTCCATTTTAGGGCTGTGCAGGACTTGTAAAGAATGCTTTGATTCAATAAAAAATAATAATAAAGATCAGACTGAAGAGTCCTCGGTGCTCTATGAACTTGGTTGTTTTCTCCTGTTAAATCAGGTCAGCTCAAGATACTTTAAAATACTTTGCAATTTCAATGTTCTACAGTTTATTTTAACGTTAAACACAATTTCAGTTCCAGTTATTCAGAATGCTGAGTGGCCCTGAGTGGTATAATAAACATATTAAAATACATATCATTACATTCTCTATCTATAGAGTCCTATGGAGATTATAAGTAGTGGTGGAATCTAAATTTTACCACCACTGGTTCTATGGGCATGGCTTGGTGGGGGTCAGGTGACTGAGTGGGCGTGGCCAACTCAACATCACTCATGGCAAGGTGGGGTGGCACTGGCAGGCCCACGCTGCCCCCCCGTGGCCCTTTGGCCTAATGCTGCAGGACGCAGGCTGAATAAGTTGCTTCAGCCCAGAGGGCCATAGTTTTAGGCTAGAGGGGGTGGCAGCAGTGGGCAGAGGCTCCAGACAGAGCAAGGCTGAAGTCAGAGAATGGTACTTCCCCCGATGCGGCCTAGGTGAAGGGCGATCAGATGGAGGCTCTGGAGCAAAGCCAGAGCCGGGGAATGGCTCTTGCCTGGGCCCCGACCTGAGGCGAAGGTTGAGTGGGTGGCATGCTTACCTTTGGTGAGCAAAGGAGGCAAGGCACAGAGTGGAGGCAAGGCACAGAGATTAGATGGGCTGTGTGGTGAAGGCAAGATATATAGGGTGGGTGGGGCGGGGTTGGGCAAGTGAGCAGGTGGGGAGACCGGGGAGCAGGTGGGCGGGAGTGACTGGCGAGTGGCGAGTGAGCTGGTGGGTGGGGGCAGAGCCAGACAGAGTGGTATTTGCTGGTTTGCCGAACTACTCAAAATTTCCACCACTGGCAAGCCCAAACCGGTCTGAACCAGCTAGATTTCACCTCCGGTTATAAGGCTAATGTCATTTTGCTTTAAGTCTAGTTTTCAGTTTTTATCTTTATTGTGGCAATCCAGTAGCTTTAACTTTGCTTCCTTTTACTTATAAAATGCTATACTTCTATGCAGGTCATAACAAAACAATTGAGAACACAACACATGACTCAGAATTTTAAATATGAACTTAAAGCTGACCTTAACTTTAAAATTATGTATGATTGAGACAGGTTTAAGTTCTCTTGACAAGGAGTGAATGGATGCCAGGTTAATGTTTACATGCATTAATCTACACTTCTGTTATTCTGCCATAGCTGTGTAACAGCAAGACAACAAATAATTCCAACCCCTGTTTATGGCTTCCTTATTTCTGAGACCCCCATGTCCATCCTGCCTCTGCCCTCCTTCAAATAAACATAGATTATTGAAAGAAAATTAAAACCCCTGTACATTTGTACAAGCAATGGAAACAACTTTTTAAAGCTTACCAACCAGCTATGAAATTTACCGTGTGACATCAGAAAACTAGTGCTCAGAAACAGAAAACACTCTATCCAACAAGGAGAAATTTGTTGTCTTTGTAAACAATATGTCACCAAATCTGCTAACCAAGAAAAAATAGTGAAAAGTTTGCTTATCTATAGACTTTTTGCTGGAGTATTGGATGCATTTCTATTGTTTACTCCTTCTCTCTAAAACTGCTCTAAAGGAAAATATTTTGAAAAATGTATTCCAGTTAAATGTTTGACTGAATTCAATTGAAAATTAGAGTACTAATGTCCTCTAATGGATATTATTCATGCTATATTGTTATATTTCTCTTCTAGGGAGAAAAAAAGGAGCTTAAGACATTTTTAATTACCTTATGGCAGGGGTGTCAAACTCATGTCATTACGGCAGCATCACATGATGTATTGGGACTTTTTCCCCCTTCACTAAACTGGATATGGGCATGGTCAGGGCGTGATGCAACCGGCCCACGGGCCAGGAGTTTGACAACCCTGCCTTATGGGCTTAAAATTTGATTAAAAAAAAAAGATCAGATATTGAATCCCAATGCACTTTGAACTGAATCAGGTTGGTCTTGTATCTTGAATAAACAATTTAATAAAATCATATGTTTTAATCTTTCAATTTCAGTTGGTGTTGAATCAGAGTTGATTCACATATGTTTATTACAAACCTATTTCTTTATATTCAAGGACTCTTAAATTAGAAAAGCCAATCTGAAAACAGACTTTTATTCTACAATATAACATAGGGGTATCCTAAAAGGGTTAGCTTGATTGCTTCACAAATTGGTCCAATTATATATAAATTATATACACTGAAATGCATATGCACTTGAGAGCTGCGAACTTTGTATATATAATTTCTTTCTTGATTACAATAAAATAACCAATCTACCTAGGATGAATTTGTGAAGCTTCTGCTGTTAGCTAGTTATAAATGAGAATTATAGAAAGAAAGAGCAGATTGCTATGTGAAGTCTGATAGACCCCAATATCCTTAATAACAGCATCTTCCATGTAGTTTTACAATACCTGAAGTTGAATATATAAGAATATTTTCTTATATCTCATCATACTTTTTTTTTTATTTGTTTATCTTTGGTTGTTTCTTTCTTCTTTATTTTATTGCATCAGGTTTACACTTACACCTTTTCTTTTATTTTTTTCCCAATCTACATGTAAAATAGGTTTTAGCTAAAAGACAACAAATAGTTCTAAAATACTGAGTAATATTTGATGGCAGCCTACGTGCATATTTCATCTTCTATTCCATGCAGATATTTTAGTTAATCCATTGTTTCTGATACTCAATTTAAATTTATATTTTTTTCTTATATTGTAATTCCAAGGTGAATTCTTATATTCTATAACTTCATATGTAATACACCACACTACAATTCCTAGCCATCATTCCTCCAAGGCAGAGCATTTAAATTTGTATTGCAAAAAAGAGCTGTACATATCACCTTCCTAACTTCTTCTAGTCTTTTGGAAATTTTTATCACAGATTTGGTAGTCCTATATTAAGGGATAAAGCAGTAAAGTTAAGTATAAAAGACTACAAGGATTTATATTATTATTCATGATTAAAACTAATGCTAAAACTGGAGCTACAGAATGTACACAAATCCTTGCAACATGACCTGTAGAACTAGCCTTGAAGTAACTAGCTTGCTCCATTTTCTTAATTAGTTTGATAATTAATTTCTTAATTGGCTTGAGAAAGTCTAGAAAAAGTGCTATAGGGCATTTGTAAAAATCAGTTTTAATTACAAAAACTAAGCAAAGCACACGAATATATATGCTGATTGTAAATATTATACTCCTTAAAGCAACTCTCATTTTTCATCAAAGCAAGGTTGCTTTTGTTTTGAAGAACAGGGGATTTGAAATAGGCTGGACCAAATGTTTGGCCTTCAAAATATGGATTGGGGAGATAGAAAGATCTCCTCTCCACAAAGCCTTTTAATCTTGAAAACATGCATCTTTTTATTCTCTCATTTTCCACCTCCTTTTTGAAAGCTTTTTAAATGTTTAAAAATTTTCTTGTGAACAGTTCTATGAAGATCTCAAACAGTTGTGGGGGGGCATCTACTGAATAAGACGATGTTACAATGATATGCCCTCATAGCCCTTGAGATCTAGTTACATGCTGAGAAAATATTACCTTAAGGACATATTACTATCTCTCACTGGTGAATAACTTTGCACTCTTTTAAAACAATGCCTGAAAAATAATTAAATACCTCCCTTTTTAAAACTTAGCTCTAAATTGGATTCACTCATGCAGTGTTTTTGATCATGCAGATCAGCCATCTGAACTTTAAGCTTACCCACACAGCAGGCTTCCTGTTAATAATGTGCAATTTTCTCTAAAAAAACCTGATACCTGCCTTTTTGGGGGATACATTTGCTACTTGTTAGGCTGTGTGTTAAAGTGAGGAAGTAAAAACCTGGGTAGCTAACATCCAGGTACATTTGACAGATGAGGCTGTGATTATTCCACTCATATCAAAATTATCTATTTTAACAAGTCCTGAAGTTGTGAAACTAAATCATTCTATAATGTCAATGACTGAATTCTACTTACTGTATTTATTTTCCAAATTAAAACCAAGAGAATCAATTTGGGATAGAGATTAAGGCATCAGGCCAGAAACAAGGAAACTACAAATTTTAGTCCTGTTTTAGGTAATAAGTCAGCTGGGTGACCTTAGGTCAGTCATCCCAAAGGTGTTTTTTCAAGAGGCAACTGGATTTTCTTTGTTTTTCCTTGAAGATGTTTCACTTCTCATCCATTCAGTTGTGACAGTCAGAACTGAAGAATTTTTCTTGGATGAGAAGATAAGATAAGGTTATAATTTGTTGGTGATGTACATATAGAGCTGAGTGGTGCCCTGCTGGTTCTGGAGGGGTTCACCCCGCCTCCAAAGGAACAGGTTGATAGTCTGCAGGTGATCCATCACTATCACAAGACATATAGGTGGCCTTAACAGAATAACAAGGGACCTTGGAGGTCCTCTAGTTCAATCTACCTGCTCAAACAGAAAACCCTGTAGTTTAGTTGTCCAATCTCTTCTTAAAAAGCTCCAGTGTTGGAACATCCACAACTTCTGGAGGTAAGTCATTCCACCTTACCTAATCAGAGACAACCTTGGCCTCTTATTCACTCTCCAATTAGATAATTACAATGCATTGTATGTAGGACTGCCTTTGAAAATGGTCTATAATCTTTAGACTTCTCACTTGGATTGGTCGATATGAACATATCTGGTTGCTACTCCACTATTTATATTGTCTGCCAGTCCATTTCTGCATTCAAAGAACAGGTTTTAACCTTTAAAGCCTTGGTAGCAGATTACATGAAGCAGCACTTTCTTCTATATGTAACTATTCAGACATTAAGGATTTCTAAAGAAACTTTCCTCCAGGTCTCTCCAATAAAGGATTTAGGATGAATCACTACAAGGGAAATTTTTCTAAAGTGGCATCTTTATGAAATATCCTTCCCAGACAGGTAAACTCTGCCCATATTAGCATCACTCTGTCACCTGAGAAAGTCATGTTAATTTTCCCATGCTTTTAATTGTATCTTAATCATATGCTAAATTACATACTAATAAGATTTTATTTCACCCAAAACAAAACCTATTATTTTAGATTTTGATCAATTTCTTGTCATTGCCCTACTTTACGTAATGAATTGGTTTTCTTTTATTTTATTCAATATATTTTAATTCAAATTGTATTATTTCTTTTTTTCTCTTTTGGCATGAATATTTCAAATTGGCCTGAGGCTTTTACAATTAGGCAGTTTACAATTTTGATAAATAAATACTTAGGGCTTCCTGAGCTCAAAGGCAAAAATCCTGATGGGTAGTAGATGACAGCAAAAATGTATTGAATGAAAACTGCAACTTTTTGCTTCCATTTTATGATTTCTGCAGCTGAATCTGGTAGTCCTTTACTATAGACTAATGCTTTTGTTTCTGATGAAATGGTCAGCTATGGGCTTTTGGTCTGAGCTCCGAGCTTGGCAATGTGGTTGCAAACGTTTCATCACCGTTTGAGGAGCCATCATCAGTCTCCAAGCGCACTGACAATGTCTCATCGAATGGTGATGAAATGTTCGCAACCAAATTGTCAAGCTTGGAGCTCAGACAAACAGCCCAACTACCAACCCGAGCTACTTGTATTCAAATACATTTCATGGTCAGCTATCTCATTCATTTCTCTTTGCCTCCAAGAATTCTTGGGACAGAGGGAAGAAGAGAGTGAACCACTTTAATGCACATTAACTATGATAATGATGACAGTCTACTAAATGATTGTTAGCAAGGCTAGTAAACATTTGAAATCCACATATAACAATTCATCATACCTGTTAATAAATTAAAATGAAAGCCTTCCATATTTTTTTATAAAACCAAATTGTATGGGATGTTCATTGCTGATAACAAAATGTTGTTTCACAGCAGAATACTCTATAAAATAGATATGTGCTGCATTGAAACTGCTCACTGTAATACATCATATGAGTAGAATTCTGCTGACAGAAGAGAACTCCCTTATGACTCTATTGGCCTTAGGATGGGTTATTTGTCCACTATTTTGCACCAGCATCACATTTAGTATAATTCAAATTTGACTAGTATTTATGGGCTTTATAATAGTGCCGTGCAACAGACAATGACATTTCTGCTTTGGTTGTTTTCCACAGCAGAAAAGTAACATAGTTTCTATATCTATGCAAGCATCAAGGTCTGATTTACAACAGCAGCAGTGAGTGTTGTTGTGTTAGCATGAAGGTTATTTGCAAATTTCTGAATGATCATTTGCTAATGTAACAGCCTCATAATGCTAGACTAATATTACTGCTACTGAGGGCAGGTTGTTGTTGTCATTGCCAGTTTACACAGCCAAAATAAATATATGGTGTGTTGTTTATATTACACGTATATGATACAATACATATGTAAGTATGTATTCCTAAAATTATTTTGAAGAATAGCCCTGATAAATGCAAAAATGTGGTATCTTATTTTCCAATCACATTATGACTATTAGTAAAAAGCTGTCCGTGAAAAAAAAAGACACACTCTACTTTAGTGTGCCTTAATCTATATCAGTACCCATGTCATACCTTGGGGGGGAAAGGGAAACATAAAGAAGAAAGTTCCCTAACAATTTCACTATAGACTTACGGTTTATTGGTAGTTTATAGCTCTGATTATCTCAGTGTAGTTTGAGAAATTTTATTGTAGTCTGTAAAATGCTAACAAGTTTATTATTTAAATAGTCTTACATTTTTTCACTGTTTGTAGAGTTATGATAATTTTGAGGTCACTCTGAAAAAGTGAAGCTCTTGGAATTTACTACGTTTCAACTTGTTTGTGCCAAATGAAAGTAGCTATATTGAGAGTCTTTCAGGATACAGACACATATATCTTCTTCTTGTTCTTCTAGTGAAGAAAGGCAAAGGCAAGAAGCCAGCTGAAATATAGTGACCCACATTAGTGCTTCATATTTAGGGATCAAGGCAGAAAGCCACACCTTTTCACTTTAATATCCTGCTGAAAATTTAATTCACTTTTCAGTCCAGCTTGAAATGGCCTCTGCAAAGGAACAGGCACTGCTTTGAACAGCAGCAGTATTTTGCAGCTTTTTGAAACTGAATTGGGATAGTCTTGCTTCTGGAAGATAGAACCAAGTTGTGGTATCTCTCTCTAAGTATAAACAGCAAAGCAAAAGTAATGTTTACCTTTAAAAGAATGGCCGGCCTAATCATCTATATGATTCCTACTTAAATTTTCTATATGTAAGTATGTGTTCAGAACAGTAAAAGCTGTCTGATTCCAACCCCCTGCCCCTCCCAAAAAACCTCTTCTTGGGAGAAGGAAGATAAAACAAAGAGAGAGGGAGAGAGAGGCAGAGAAGTGCAATCTAGTGCTTTTATCAGTTCTGCTACAATAGTACACAGAAGAAATGTGTCCTCAACATTTTTTTAAAAAAATATATAGTTTGGTCATATTTGCTGTAAAGGGTACTGGCTTCTAATGTAGCTGTATTTCTAACAATAAACAATGGATCATATTGAACTAAAAATTTAATATCTTTAGTCATAGGTAATTCTAATCTTGATGCAGGTGAAAAAGGAGAGTGCAAAAGTTGGCTTGAAACTCAACATTAAAAAAAACTAAGATCATGGTATCTGGCCCTCTCAATTCCTGGCAAATAGATGGGGAAGAAATGGAGGTAGTGACAGATTTTATTTTCCTAGGCTCCAAAATTACCACAGATGGGGACTACAGTCAAGAAATTAAAAGACACTTGTTTCTGTGGAGGAAAACTATGGCAAATCTAGACACCATACTAAACCTGCCAACGAAAGTGCATATAGTCAAGGCTATGGTTTTCTCAGTTGCAATGTATGGCTGTGAAAGTTGGACCATAAGGAAGACTGAGCACCAAAGAATTGAGGCCTTTGAACTATGGTGCTGGAGAAGACTCCTGTGAGTCCTTTGGACTGCAAGGTGATCAAACCAGTCAATCCTAGAGGAGATCAACCCTGACTGCTCTTTAGAAGGTCAGATCCTGAAGATGAAACTCAAATACTTTGACCACCTAATGAGAAGAAAGGACTTACTGGAGAAGAGCCTAATGCTGGGAACAATTGAGGGCAAAAGAAGAAGGGGATGACAGAGAATGAGGTGGCTGAATGGAGTCACTGAAGCAGTCGGCGTGAGCTTAAATGGATTCCAGGGGATGGTAGAGGATAGGAAAACCTGGAGGAACGTTGTCTACTAGGTCATGATGGGTCAGATATGACTTCGCGGCTAACAACAACAACAACAAATTTCTAATTAGAGTCTTTGGAATTAGACCTGTGTCCAGTAACACAAATTAGGCTAACAGAATACCTTACAAAAATTTTCAGTAAAGACAATGTTCCTTAAAAATATCTTAACAGCATTTAAATACTATTTAAATGTTTGAGAAATAAAGAAGGAGGCTGTGTTGTTTGTTCCTAAAATAACTGATTTTACTTTCTCATTTTTTTCACTGTATACCTAATCTCTATTGTCAGCTAACAATAATGGAAGACATGGTTTTATATATAAAGAAATAAATAAAAAGCTTTACAGCTTTTTCACACCCAACATGGTGTCTGCCAGGACTCATCATTTAAGCCTCTACCCCTCAGTGTGACTGTGGTGCTCAACAAAATATCCATCACATTGTGTTCGAATGTCTATCAAGAGCTTTAACATTTGAAGTACCATAAGTCCATGTATTTACCATATACCAAATAAATAAACAGCCTTTTCATATCTGAATGTTATTTAAAAGATCTAAAATGACTTGATATAGATCAGGGATGTCAAATTTGCATCGTCAAGTTTTTGTCATGTAACGTATCATGACTTTTTCCCCATTCGCTAAACCGGGCATGGGCGTGGCAAGCACATGATGCATCCGGTCCACAAGCCATGAGTTTGACAACCCTGATACAGGTTCTTATATTAAGAAGTGAAAGCATTGCACCAACCTCTTTCCTGTAAAAATATCTAAATAGAATTTTACAGGAAGAAGTAAGTTTTAATCATCTTAAAGTTTCCTCTATAATTTTAATTTGGAATAAGATGATTACTAGACTTTTAAGTCAACAGGGTTTCTCTGAATCATTCATCTAGTTCTTTAAGTATAAATGTTTTGTTTTTCATTGTTGCCAGCAATTCTTTCAGATGGTGAAGCTTATTTGTCAAAACAAGCAAATTATATTTTATGGACCAGTGCCTTCTAGTTTTTCTTTAGACATAAAAAAGTGACATATATTCATCATGATTTCTAATATTCAACAGTTATATTTGTCCAATTGAAAAAAGCATGGCATGGAGATCTTTTATTAATACAATCAACTTTGTCTTCATCTATGATATTAAAAGTCTCATGTTTTTAAAGCTATGATTAATCTAAAATAGCAAACATATTTGAATTAGCTCTTGAGTAATCTTGGTTTTTTTGTCTGTTCATCAATATGTTTGCTGATGAATTATGATTCACAATAGAAGAATCTGGATTTAAAAATAAACCAAAGAAAGCAACAGTTGCCTTTCAACTAATTCACATAATATTTTACATTTCTAGAGTGTCATGTTACTTTTCCTTGCATCACTACAAATATGTATTTGTGTATGCATGACTTGTGTGTGTATGCTGAAGTAAACACAGGTTATTCCAGGCTTTACTGAGGGCAGTCCATTAGCAAAGTATCTATGTTAAAAAGGAAATTATGTTTAAGGAATATAAGTGAATGTGTCTGACTTTATGCTATGTCCAGTGCCCTTGGGTTCTCTTACTTTGCTATAAAGTGATGTAGAATAGTCACATGACAATCTCACCTTGTGAAGGCAGTCCTAGCATATAATGGGAAAATGAAAACTCAGTAGGTTGTTTTGCATTAAACTATACTCCCAAGGCACTTAATGCTATGCCACACTAAAATGTGAGCAGGACTTTTGTGCACTCAAAAGCAATAAACACACAAATGAGGAAAAAGCTGAAAACCTTAATTAAGCAAAGCAGAGCAAAAGGAAGACTTTAACTGGAAAGCATAATATAGAAAACAATACCCATAGAAAGAACAATAAAACAAGATGTGGCAACATTCATTAAAGGAATGTAAATACAGGAGGGCATGAATAGCAACTTAGTACCCCTACAGTGCCATACTAATTATATCTTTCTTATGTCATCAACAGCTCATATATTTATTTGGCCTAGAAAGTGCTTAATTCCTTTTTTGAGAAAAAGGTCTGGAGTCTCAAATGAAAGAATAGTTTGCACATTCTTCCCATCCCCTGAGGTGATAATTAGTTATCTTCAAGTGTTTAAAAATGTTCCTTTTTGCTTAAAAAATGTGAAGACACTTTAATCTATTTCAGTTGTATCTAAGCACTAATCTTTCTGGAATTTATTTTCTTTCATTTGTCTTGTTTGATAAACCATTTGTTTTTTGGCATATTGAAATTAAAACCTAGTAGAGTGGACTCAGGGGAACTGTTTCTTTTTTTAACATCAGTTGGAATGTCACAAAAATTCTGCTCAGATGATGCCTGAAATGAGACTGATCTCATTGAAGTCTTTAGGAGCTTTTGTTGCCAATTGATTTTCAGTTTGTTTCACAACATCAGTCTTTTTCAGATGGCAGAGAACATGTAAATTTGAGCAGCAGTTGCAAAGTGATGAAAGGCATGGTTCAATTTTCATGTAAAAAAAATATCTCATTGGAATAATTGATTCATGTTGAGCAAGACATAAAGTTTCCTTATCTATGATTATCACAATAATCAAATAGAATCCATTGCCCATTTGTTTGTTTGTTTGTTTGTTCCTTTATTGTGTTAAGGGTAAATTTAAAATATGTTTTCCCTTGAATTAAAGGTTAGATGTATGGACTTTTTCAGCAAAGGCTTAAAAGCTAATATGTATTTTTCAAGTCTCTAGACAAGTATTTTAATTTCTCTAACAAGACTAAATAATCACAAACAAAATAAACCAGGACCGTGGATTATTCTATCATTTATTTTATGATTAGAAGAGAAACTCATTTTGTGATTGTTTCTAATTAAGCTATATAGTTCAAGAATATATAGATCATGTCTGACTTCATAAAATTCAACAAATAATCTCATTTGAGCTTGGTTATGAAAACTTGAAACAAGATTTAAAAAGCAACCAGCACCTAAAATAATCAATGACAAACCACTTCCTCTCTGCTTAGTGAACAAACAAATAGGTATTTTTTAAAAAAAATAGCAACGACTTCTCAATTTAATATGAAGTTTCATTGTATAAATCCTACGTACAGTGTTAATGTGATTTCTGTGATTGTGATTGTTTGGATTTTTTTATTATATTTGTGTGTGTGTGTGTGTGCCTCTCTCTTTCTCACACACACACACACATATATAATAAAAAACCCAAACAATCACAATCACAGAGATCACACACACACACAGATATATTTCTCTAATACTTAGTTCCTAAATGTCTAGGCAGTTTAAATTTTCTGAAACAAATCAAATCAAATCTCCAGAATAAAGAAAAAGAATGACATGTACAGTACATTGACATGCCCAATAATGTAAAGATCCAGTATTTACAAACCTTAAAAATGAGAATCTAGCTTTGCCATGAAACCAGAACAAAGTATATCATATATTGACTATATAGCTTGGTGTATGGAGACTTGTATGAAGCTGCAATGCCTATCAATCTGAATCAACTTTCCTTCTTGTCCCCAGCTTTATTTTCAATCTGTTCATTCTTAAAAGTCATATTGAATACCATAATAGTATTCAATTCTTAGTGAGAATTGTCCAATATGGATGACCCTCTAGTTCTCTTCTCTCCTTTTTGGGAGACAAAATTGTCTCCTGGGTTTGTCAGGAATCTCTTTTATCTTCCACTAAGTGTCTCCTAGTTCAGGGGTCTCCAACCTTTTGGACCTCAGGGACCACCAAATTCATAATTTTAAATCATGAGGACCACTAATATGAATCCAGTGCGCCGCTCACTGAAGTGACTGGACTCCCAGTGACAGGATGGGGTCCTTCAGGCACTTAGCTTGGCTGCCTGTTTCTGCAACCTTAAACACTCAAA
>JANHFL010006303.1:29967-51430 GCA_032468155.1 Oxyrhabdium leporinum
CAAAGAAGCTTTTTGTATTTTTGTACAGGTAATCCTTGACTTACAACAGTTCATTTAGTGACCATTCAAAGTTACAAAGAAAAAAGTGACATTACCATTTTTCACACTTATGACCATTGCAGCATCCCCATGGTCATGAGAGGCCGGGTGAGGTGAAGCACCCCTTGACGTGAGTGACGTTGAGTTGGCCACACCCACCCAGTCACAGGACCACCCAGCTATGCCTACCCAGCTGGTCATTAGGGCAGAGAACTGGTTGTTAAATTATTTGAAGCCCATCATGCACCTATAGTAATGTCATTCTTTTTTCCTTTTATATTGACCCAAATTCATTCAAGATGGTTTTCATCATTGTTCTGCTTTATATATTTGTATATCTTTTGTATCTTTTTTGTCATTGCTGACATACAAGCCACTTAAAAAAATGAAATGACGATATTACTTTGTCATAGGGATATTGTAGTTGTTTAGTATGCAATTTAGTATGCAAACTAAATTGTTCATCATAAAGATTAATCTTCATTATACTATGACAAGTAGCAATGATTTGGCAATCCATCTCTTCTTTCTTTCTTCAAATATTAGGATTTATTACTGCTGAAAATAATAGATACTAATTTCTAACCAACCACCTGTAAAGAGCAAGTCATTGAACAGATAAGGCATGAGTTTTTTCCCTCCATCATTGTGTACAGCACTTTCACCTGACTTCATTACTTCTTTTTGAAAGAAAACACATTTCAAAAACAAGGGAATTATAAGATTTTATACCTTGTATAATTTGTTAATGATAATTTGCTGACATTAAACTAATTCTCTGCTTAGTTTATTGATGCAGCAGTCCTACCTCCCCTATTGTCTCTCCTTTGTTTTTGTTTTTTTTAGGACAACTATGCTGTAGATTGATTTTTCAATTCTTTTCTCATACCTTTTTTTTCTCTTCAAGGCCATACCTTGGACACCATTTGTTTGTGAAGCACAACTTGCAATATATTCCTTTAAAGTGATCTTCACTTTAGCTGGTCTCAGGAGTAAGTTATATCTACTGGAATTGAATCATGGAAAAGTTGCTGACTGTTAAGCTGTGACCTAAGTGATGATTCCAAATCTTTTAATTTAAAACTACCTAATTTTTCAATTAGCATCTTATATTATTTTTCCTCTTAAAGTTTATACCTTGTATAACCTTTGTTTGAATAATGCAACTTGTAACATACTGTATTTTTCGCACTATAAGATGCTCCGGACTATGAGATGCACATTAGCTTTAGAGGAAAACAAGAAAAAAAAATCTACCTCTGCCTTCCAGAATCTATCTGGTATTAGTATGGCTAGCCTCCTTGCAGCAAACAGCAAACAGCCTGGTCAGCTTCATCACATTATCAAAGCACCAGCATGTGGCTCGTCAGAGATCTGCTCCATTGTGCCCACCACCGAGCTGAGCTGAGCTGCTGCTGCTGGGGAACACTGGAGCCTTTGCTATGGAGCAGCTGATTGGTGGTTTGATCGGCCTCCCGGAATACCACCAGCTGTTCTAGGTGGTGGGGACCACTGTGAAGTATATTCTAGGTATCTGTCAGATAAAGTTGTTTGGATTTACTCCATTAAATTCTGGCTTTGAAGCAGGTTCTGTAGAGGTGACTGGGGTTTATTTTGGCATGATTATCTGGGATTGGTTAGTTTTGACTGAGTATACTAAGTTCTTAAAATTGTAAGATTGACCACCTGTGTGTTAGAACTATGTCCCTCCTGGTTAGCTAAGAATTTCTGGCAGATGTCATGCAGTTTGGTTATGAGAGAATGAATAGCTCCATTGAAACTTAGGAAAGTGGTAGCTTATTATTCCTCAAGAAGCAATTGCTGGACATGACTGTGCTAGACAACGTTCAATCTGTCTCCAACTTCCCTTTTTGAGAAGATGATCAGGCTGTACCTCTTGCTTCAGTAGCAGTCCTTAGTAGTCTCTGAGCTTGATTGTTTTCTTGCAGATTTTTTTATTACTCAAGTAAGTTACATCTTAAGTGCAAGAAGGGAGTGGGGTCTGTTCTCTCTAATCCTTGATTAGGCTTAAGTTAAGAAGGAAACAACCAGAACACCTCCTTACCAGCAATCAACATCCAGATAAGAAGTTCCTAGTGGAACTTATATATAGAGTAGCAGGTTAGTTGGATATTTTGGAAAGCTGCCAATTACCAATAATGGAAGTCATTATTCTTGGGAAAAGATCTGTACTGTATTAGATACTTGTTAAAGACAATGTAAGGATATTAAAAGTAATTATTACTTTGTCTCTTGGTCTTATCAAAGTCTATGAAAACCTAGTTTTGCACCCAAGCACTGAGCAAGGATGGGAAAGGAGCCAAGTATATGTATACTTGATAAGGCAGTGCTATGGAATCTTGGTTGATAAGTGATGGTTATAAATTGGGGGTGGGGGTGCTTTATGTTTTGTATATTTATAGTGGTTAATTATTGTTGAGTTATATTTGGAAAGACATGGGCATTTTTTTATTTTTATTGTTGAAAAAGCCAAGATAAATAGCTTTTGTGATGTAGAGATAGTCCTTGAGTTACAACTATAATGGAGCCTGCTCATTAGGGTCAAAAGTCAGGACAACTACCTCAAGTAATTATCAGCCACCCCTTCTCTCTCCAATGCATTTGTTAGACTTCCCCCCATTCCTCCTGGTTCAGCCAGTCTCTCTCCTACAGAGGAGGTATTTTTATTACATTATTTCCCATCTGTCAAATATGAAAACAACTATGAATATGTTTATACAGGAACATTGTTGTTGCTTTAAAAAAAATCTATTTTTTCTTTTTAAATTAAATCATCTTCTAATCAATCAAAATAAAATTGTTGAAATCTATAATAATAAATGAGAGATACTGACCAAAAGAAAAACACAGAAAGGGAAAAAATGTTTTTGTCGCTAAGGACTCTATGTTCCAAATGCAAAAGCAGAAAGTTGTATGTGTATCTAGCAGTCAATGTTAGCACCAGCCTGGCCTTGTGGGGGAAGGCAATCAAATTTATGATATCATAAGTCTCTTCTTGCATCCTCACATCATGAACCTCTCCAACACATGGGTCACTAAAGTAGACTTACAATATTCTATGGATTATGTGTGAAGTTTTGAAAATAAAAAGCTATATGGTTTACCATCATACTAGTGCCTTAATTTATGCAATATTTCATCATGATTTTTAAGTGTTTCATTAAATTTCTGATCTAGCCCGTTTTTATTCAAAAGTATAAAATTTTCACTAGGATCATAGACGTATGTAGTTCTCAGCAATTATGATGGATTATATTTCTTCAGGAATGGATTATTCTTATGAATAACTCCATAAATCAATTATGGCTGATCTGTTTCCTAACAATGAACACAATTTTAGTCATTAAAGTAGGGCTAGGTGTGCTAAATATTCATCATACCCACATAAATACTCTTAGCATGAAAATAAGAGGTTGTGTGTAGATTTTGGATTATTGATCCTGAAATCCTGACCACTGGTTATCAGATAAAAACTTATTTTTAAAAAATGGGGCAAACGTTTGACCCTCTTTTTTTTTTCATAGAATCATGTAACAGATGGCACTGGATCACACATAGAATCATGAACATTTTATTTGCAATTTTTATTTACCCTTCCCCTTCCCAGGAAAGAGTATTTAACATTTATGCATTCTGGCATTATTTTGCTAAAGCCATAAGGTAAGAAAGGATAGTTTTCATCTGGAAAAAAACCCTTGTAGCATAAAAATAAATTCAGAAAAGATTTGAGTGTTGTATTACCAGTTATGAACTAATTAGCAAGATGGGCATTATAGATTGTTAGGATATAAATGTGTTGTTTAATACCATTTTTGACTTACCAACATAATATGAAAATATTGAGGAAAACTTGATGACCATAAAACACCTTTTAATTACTTTTCTGTAGAATTGATAGAACATTTAATTTAATCTAGTTGGGTAAATGTGATAGCCAGTTGGAATTGCTTCAATGTGTCAATATAAAAAAGATCACAACACAACCATACTCCTACATGGTTTATGTAATTAGGATAAAAAGTACTCAATAATCTAGGCTTAATATTAACTCTGAAAATACCTATAAAATTTATTAAACTAGACCAACCAACTTGCATTCTAATACTGAGTGTGTCACTGTTGCAGTACAAAAATCCCAGAAGCTTACCTGAGTAAATATAACATAGTCTATAGAGCTAGGTCAGGGAAATGAATAATAAAAAATTGATTAATGTTCTACTCACAATTTGTTTTTTTTCTTTCTAACAATTCTGCAAGTTTGTTGTGAAATTCCAAATTGGAATCTTTCTTTGCTCTGTATTGAAAGGAAAATGGAGCTTGTTGAACAAGGTATCAAAAATGTTACTTGGACAGAGTTCAATACTTAGAGATAGTAAATAGATTTATTTAAAACAGATTTATTTCAGAAATCTCAAATTTCAGAATAATTCTATACAAATTATATTGGAAGAATGAAGAAAAGAACATCACAGAAAATAGAAAATATCTTTCAGTTATCCTCTTAACTCTGTTGACAATTTTTAAGTGAAAAGTATCTATAAGATTTCCACTATTATGATTTTTTTTAAAAAAGATATCCATTGGGATTAAAAAAGATTATACTATGCTGAAGTAGTTGTGGCTGAATAAAAATTCAAAATATAATAATTATGTTCAGTTGACTATAATCTTCTCATTGGCTTACAATTTCTAACATAGTGGAAATATCTTGTTGGTTTCAGAATGTTGTAAGTTTCTTTTGGAAATAATAGAGTGAGCATTTTACAAAAGAACTATGGCATGGCCTACCACAGAGGGAAAGAATAAAGTTTCTTCCTCTGTGTATGACAATAATTACTCTTTGATTTACATGCAATCAACTCCTGGCAATCACAAACAATAGCTTTTCTCCATGACAATCTGTCCTTAACATTTTTCAAGGTCTTTCATGCTATTCTCATTACCAGCATAACTGAATCCATTCATTTTCCTTCTAGTCATCCTCTTCTTCTCCACTTTTTCCAGCATTTTTCAGTAAACTAAGAGCATATCAGACAAAGCTATAATTTGCTGCATGTTAGAATGTGATTTGGAATTATAACATTGTTAATCTACTCCTAAATAGATTATTAAGTCTGTTCTGTGGTAGTCATGTTACTATTACTAATCTTCCTCCAGTCCAATACTGCACTCAAACGCTTATGCAGCCAACCCCAATTCATAACTTGAAGAAAAATAGTTGAGTGTAATTAGTTTTCATTGATATTTCTATCAAATCCAATCACCATTAGCATTCAAGAGTTTTTGTTCTTGGATCAGGAAATCATCTTGTTCTAAAACAGAATATTGGTATTTATAATACCTATTAAAATATCTAATCTGAAAAAGGGTGATTTCATGTGTAGTGAACCACTTTCTTAAGAGAAACAGCACAAAAAAACTTCACAATAATTTAATGTAAAACAATAATGTAAAACAATATATTCAAATTTGTTCATATTTGCCAGTCATTTCCCCTCACATAGCTCATATTAGCTATGATGGCAAGAGTAAATAGAACTGGTAGTAAAATAAGTCACCACATCAATTCATATTCATATTCATTTCATATTTCAAACTTCTATAAGCTAAAGCTAATCTTACAAAACTGGACAAGATAGTACATTTGAAGTCTCTTTTCAGTTTGTAATAATGGCAGCACTGAGATTTGTATGAAGAGATTTTCCCCCAAATCCCTTGCAGCAAAAAGACCTTTGAAAATTGAAAAAATTGTATTGGCTGAGATAAATAATAAGTCCTAATATCTATTGAAAAGGCTTAGTAAATAGGTATTCTACCATACAGTGGGGGCAACAAATAGACTTATTTACAAAATAATGTGTAGAAGTATTAGATAAAATGAAAGTATGTTAATTGTTATTTATATCATGATAGAGTGTAGATTAATAGTTCTGCTCATATCTCTGTTACTCTTAATATTGTTAATAATAAATCAATAATATAAACTGTTATAATGGAAAGCACTTAACAGATAATTGCTTCTGAAAACATATCTATAGCTTATGAAAAATCTGCACTGAAATATCTATCTCTCTGTGCTGTACTACCTAAGGAATGTCACATTTTAGCCATTCTTTGCTGCTGACTACTTTTTCATGGGTTGTAATCACCCTGAATGTCAATAGTATTGATCATCATACATACCTGAGATAGCTATGCATATATAACTGTTTTGACTTCCTGCCTCCCAGATATTTACAATCAGTTCACCCTTTTTTAAATCTATGATGAAGGTTATTTGTTTTTCCTCAAAGTCAGATGGAAACATTTATAAAGTACTCCTTTCAAATGATAGCAAAACATAATGTATCATATATAGAAATAATAATGATGATGCATTACTTACTTCAAGCAAAATGCATATACTATTATATTCAGCATTTTAAAGAGCTTTAATATTAGTAGTACTATAGACAGCTATGGTATGAGAAATATTTTCATATTTGAAAATAGTACCTGCTGCTTTCCAGAGCTTCCTCAGTGCTAAACACTGGAGCCATGAATCCAGAAGTGGTGCTTCATTGTAGAGACGTTTGGTGTTCTATTGAAGCTCTATTTGAAAAATCAAAGTGAGCTAGTGTGTTTAACCACATGACTTCTATTTAAATTTGTTTGTTTGTTTGTTTGTTTAGCATATGATCCATTGAAATATTTTGGGTTCATGGGAACTTTTGAGGGAAGTATGGTATTTTTTTTTGTAAAGTTTTTTTTATTTTTAAATCTTTATACAAACATATTATTGTGTGAACAATGTGGTATCTGGGTGTCATACCTTCAATACAAATAAGTTGTTATTCATCATATTTATATTATTTAACCAAATTATATAATTCTAACACTATTACATATCTTCATACCAAGTTATCATCCATCATTATTTAGTTCCACCAAAAGTCAAATTATACAATACTTCCATATGTCATTTTTATGCCAATCACTCTATTTTAAATCTTAGTATAAGTAAAACATTATTAATCCTCTCTATTACATTTATGATATCAAAATCTTCCTTCATTACTTCATTAGGTATGTTGAAGATAGCTCTGCAAAAGTGGAACCGATGATCATGGAAAAGGCCAAGGAATCAGTGAGTGGACTGATTCCTTGAAACATCTCTGCATAAGGAAAAGATGGGAGATTGTCCATATATGCTCTGGATGGCTGCTTCTCATGAAGAGGCTGCCGAACAGTGATTTTTCCATGGCTTTGAACATAGGAGATGATAAGTTCAACCATTTTGCTTGCAACCATGGCAAACATTTTAAAAAGATGCTATATTTAAAAGTTTCATTTCCTAATTACTTTTGGCACCCATTAACCATTTTAAAGCTATTAGAGAACTTCAGAATGACAAAATTGAAAAGTCTTTATCAGGTGAGTTTATCTTCAACTTTGAACAAAACAAAAATTATCGGTATAAAAAATTAAATTTAAAGTATTTGAAATAAACAGCAACCCTCTAAACAAGATTTTAATCTAAGAAAGTTATAAATGGATTAAAGGTCTTTTTTGAATATTGATTTTAACTACAAAATGTTGGAATTGACCATAAAAAATAAATAGCTTCTTATGGGAAACAGTTACTTTGGCTATCTTAGTATACTGTATGTCATAACAAAGATAAGTGATGATTTTCAAAAATGGACACTAGAGGGGACTAAAGATTTTAAACAGGAAAAAAAAGAAGCCTCTTTATCAGTTAATACTTGCAGAATGACACAAAACATGATCTGTACTCTTATGCCTCTCTTCACTCCTTCTCCCAGCAGCAACTACTTACATGTCTGCAGCAGCCATTTTATTTGTCTGCTGGCCTTGCATTTGCAACTTCCTACTGACTTCTCCATTGACTTTCTCCCTGTAAACTTCCCACAAACAAAGTCAATGGGAAAGCAGGCAGGAATGGGAGAGAGGGAGGGAGGGATGGATGGAGGGGAAGGAAAGAAGTCAGAAGTGACTCTCACTGCTTTTTTTTGGGGGGGGGGCATTTTTGTTTACATAAGGAAACATTTCTGAAATGACCCAACAGGGCACAGGCTTAGTGATTTCCCAAAATCACAAAGCAAGTGCTTTTGAATGATTGCCATGCAACTTTCCCAACCTAATTTTCAAAGAGTTATTGATTAAGATCACACATTTACATTTTGCTCATAGTCAAGAATATCTGTAAGTGAACAAATATATTTACAAAACACTAATCCACCTTCTTGTGACAAAAAAGAATATCATTAAATTCATCATTATTATAGTTGTTAGGTAGAAATAATTTCTCATCCTCTCTCTCTCTCTGTCTCTCTCTCTCTCTCTCTCTCTCTCTCTCTCTCTCTCTCTCTCTCTCTCTCTCTCTCTCTCTCCCTCCCCCCCCTCCTCACTCACTTCCTCATCCCATGATATGGCACAGTCTGACAAGTGCATTAAAATACAATCTACCAGTCCTTGAGCTGGTATAAAATTTTCTGTCTGACAGAGAAGCCCTATTTCTCTGACAGGGTCAAAGAATAGTGTTGTCTTTAAGTTTTCATGCAAGGCATGAAATGGTGAGAACAGTAGATTCCTCTGGCATTATTTCCTGACTCATCTAGCATCATCTGCTGGCAGTAAAAAACAATTAATCACTCTCTCCGATATGCATGTAGTCAGGCAGGGCTAGACAAATTTAACTAAGTGCTTTGCATTATGGATTTAGACACCTGTCAAGCTGCCTGACTAATAAGTTGCAGGCATAGAGATGCCTTCGGCTGAGGCATTTCTCTGTGGGAATGAGAAAAGGGTATGTAATAAAGATATGTCATATAGATAAAAGACTACCTTAAAGTCACAGTTTACATGTTTATTAATAATTTTTTGATTGTTATAACTTTGATATATTGAGGCTCATAACTTGTACGGCATTGTGTCAAATTAAGAGTTCATGAGAAGTATATGTACACTAATATTACTAAATATAAGTTTAATGTAGTTAAATATGTGGCTAAACAGAAAACATTACTACTTAGATGGTTATTTCTAAATTTGAGCAAAATTTTAATCAGTTGAGATTTTGCACAGGGAATCTGGGTGGAAAATTCTTGACTTAAAAAGCAGAAATTTCAAGTTAAAAATGTTAAATTTCAGATTGGTTTTACTTTTATAATGAAAATCTATCTGCATTAGTTATATATTGTATTTATGAATCATAGGCAAGACTGGTATTTTTCACATGATTTCATTTTGTTTCAAAAGCCAACCAATTTTAAAAAGAAGTGTTTATATGTTCTATTGCATGAAATGTACTACCAAAATTACATTATATAAATCCATTTTTATTCATAATTTAAAGCTGAGATGATTACTAGGGCTGTTTAAATTTTGAGGGAATGCTTCAATTCAATCAATCAAATTCTCCACTGAAATGGAGTCATAAATCATAGGGTGAACCTACTTTCAGTCACAAATCAAATTAGATGGCTTCAAAACACTTTGAAAACTTGGGGCATGCTTCAAAGAGCTGATAACTTGTATTCTGTTTTTGGGATTGCTTTTGTTTTTGGAATTGCTATTAGTAGTTTCCCCGCTACTGACTTTTAATGTCTTAATAGCATTATAAACAAAACATCCTGTCTTTATAACAGTTATCAGCAGCACATAGCTAGCTGGATGACTGTAGAAGTCACTACTGTTAAGTCACTAATAGGAAAATAGCCTCAGACAAGGTGGAACGCTGTCTTCAATATATGGGGAATGTTATTCAAATATCTGGATACATCTTTTCACATTGTATAATTATTTAATACTAGAACTAGCAATGATAATACCATTACAGAAATCCTTCCTTCCTTCCTTCCTTTTCTTTTTTTCTTGTTCTCTAGGAAATACATTCCTTTACTACAGGAATGATCTCTTTTTCTTATCCGAAGTAAAAAAATGAAATGTCCCTCAACCACATAGGATGATAATCAAAGTTTACCTAAACAGTACTGGTGTTGAAATATAGTAATTTATTCCAAATATCTGTTAATATTAAGCTAACACAGAGTATTTTAGGGAGTATTACTGACAGCTCTGATAAAGAATCAATGCTTAAGTACTACCTAGCTCTTGCTTCAACTACTTAAAGTGTGCATTTCCTCTAGTGTGTTGGTAGGCTGCTTTTTAAATTTTATATTAGATTTTGTACCATGGCCAGAAATAAATTTCAAGGAGGATATAACAATCTTTATGGAAACTCAGAAAGAATGAGAAGTATTGTTGTAGCATTTATGATTTTATTTTGCATGGTTTCTCAAAGAACAAAACAATAAATCACTGATATACATGGGTTCACAGTAGACACTGAAGTTAGACCTTTAGTGATTTACTGATTCTTTATTTCACACTTCAACAGAAAACATTGCATTTTCTGAAAGACTAATAAAATAAAGATAGAATATTAAGAACCACATGAAACAGTTATTGAAAAGTGCCAGTTTAAGGACTAGAACTCCTTCTGAGTTAAATAATTGGATTATTGCAACCCAGCATGCAGAAAGTACACTTATGAAATAAACATCTGAAAATGACTTAGTTATATTTACCCATGACTTAATCTAAACTAAACTGCAAATTCATAAAAAAATATGTTTGTTATTTTTGTTATGTTAATAAAGTATAATTGCCCTCTGCTACTCATTTACTGAGAAAGGTATGATAGTTCAATGGTTAAGACTCTGGGTTTGTTGGCTGAAAATTTGACAGTCCTGGTTCAAGACCCAGCACTCTGCAGTGGACTGAGCTCCTGTTACTTGTCCCAGCTCCTGCAAACCTATCAGTTAGAAAGCATGCAAATGTGAGTAGATAAATAGGTACAACTTTGGTGAGAAGGTAACAGTGCACTTCAGCATACAGTCATGCTGGCCACATGAACATGGAAAGCATCTTTAGACAATACTGGCTACCTTGGCAAAGAAAAAATGAGCACTGCCCATCATGACTGGACAGGGGAAACCTTTACATTTACTCATTTACTACACTAAAAAGCATTAAACATACAGACACGCACAGACACACGTGCAAAATTTGTAAGCTATATTTATTTCTTCTAAAAAAATTATATTAATCTTATACCCACTAATAAAAAAGAACCAGGCAATCCTATTTATTATTATAATTTGTTATTTGTTAAATTTATTTGTTGTTTATTTTACTGTGGGGCTACTCTTCGTAGCTTACAATAATAAAAAGGAAGAAAAATGAATAGAGTGTAAACATAACAGAAGTAAAATACAATAAAATAAATAATGACAAAGGAACACAATGAGAATAATTTGATAAGCAAAAAGATAGATGGGTGGAGAGCAGAGACCGGTGGGTTGTAGGTGGAGCCTACAATCAATCTAGTAGCCATGTCCAACATGGAATTCTCCCATCTGGTCCCTAGGCCAACCAGCAGAATCAAGTCTTTAGGCTCTTATCAAAGGAAAGAAGGGTGAGGACGGATCTTACCTTAGAACAGGGGTGTCAAACTTGTGGCTCGCAGACCGGATGCTTCACGCGCTGGCTACACCAAGTTTAGCGAAGGGGGGGGGAAAGTCACAATACATCATGTGACGACAACATGATGCTGCAAGTTTGACACCCCTGCTTTAGAGGGTAAGATGTTTCAAAGGGTAGGTGCTGCAGCAGAAAAAGCTCTGTTGTTGTCCCAGAAAACTGTGGTCTTTTTATCTGGCTTCCTGGCCCAGTTGATCACATCAGATAGGTGGAATTAAAAAAACCCAAACACTTTTATTTTCAAATAAAAGGATTACTTGGAAACAAGTTCCAAATGGACACACCCCAGCTTGAAGTGGACATCCTTTCATACAATTTTGAGGAGCATATATTGCCATGAACCAATCACGTAACCACATAACATTGATCAATCATTAGAAGCAACATCATGCATACATCTTCAGTGGGCATATCCCTCTAGGGGCCAAGCATTCCTGAGCAGGAAGGCAGATGATTTATCTCAAAGTGTTGTTATCTCTGCCTGCTAAAATATTTCAACTCTATGCAACTTGGTGCCAGCCCCCTAATCTTTCCTTCCTTATTTCTTTGTGCTAAATAATATTTTAATATGTGACTAATAAACAGTTTATTAATACATTCAAGTGGACTAAGGCTAATTAAATAATTAAAGAAATACTAAATAAGCTTGTCCTGTTGTCAAACATGTCTGCTCCAGTGTTTTCATGTGTTCACCTGAAATGGTGTAGTGTTGGGGTTTCAGGTATAAGATCCTCTCAGGACAATACTTGGGAACAAATGGTCCTACTTCTACTATAAATTTGCAACCATGAGTTCTTGTGTAGATTTAGTGCCAGTGCTGTCTATAATGATTAAATCTGCAATGTATGAATCAAAGTTTGGATTAAAATGTGTTGGTCACATTGCAGAAAAAAATGACTTTGCAGTCTTTTTAAATAACCCATATTGAACAGGCATAATATAAAAATAGAGATGAAAAAGACAAAAATGAAGAATGTTTCCATCCATGATAAAAATACTAAACAGAATCCATACAGTGAGATAGCTCTGCTATTTATCTCCTTTGAAATCTTTAGGATGTTTCATAGTCATCTGAAGCCATATTGGCTTAATAGATTTATTTGAGTCCAGCCAGCATGAACACAAAATCAGCAGTTACAGCCTGAAGAAGATAATTAGGCCTTCCAGGAGCTGAACTTAGCTTCTCTAGTACATTGCCTCTGTCTAAGTCAAAAACACAACTTTTCCAAGTCCCTGAAGTTGCATTTCATATCTTGGAATGATTATTGAATTTTATTTGATTGACTAAAATCAGGATCCAATCTGGTTCAGTCACTGGGACCAGAGGTTTTGTCTTCTGAGCTTTCAGACTCATGATGGAGCCCATCCTCAGGCAACTTCTCTGTGTACAAACTCTGTGTACAGAGAAGTGTACTGACTCTGTGTCCAGAGAAATTCGCTGAGCATGGGCTCCAGCATGAGTCCGAAAGCTTGGAAGACAAAACCTCTGGTGACTGACCCAGGTTGCCTCCTGCAACATTATCCTGGGACATATACAGTATATTCACCTTCATACGTGACTAAACCAGTTCAAACAAAGAAGAAGGAAGACTTTCCTCTGAGACGGTGTGAATCTCCAGTTCTGGAAGACATGGTTTGAGGAAATCAAGAATCTTACTGAGCAGACTAGCAAAATACATTGCAAATAACTATTGAGAGATACTCACCAGCTTCCTTGTCCTACTTCTGGGAATTTTATAAGGCTTTGTCTTTGCCTTGGCAATCCTAATCACTTAGGATGGTCTAACAGAAAATTACATCAATCCTTTTTTGTGTCTCTCCCCATCATGCTATGTATCTTTGTCTTTCCATACTTTTTTTTCTATTTCCCTATCCTTTCCCTTTCCACATATAAAATCCTATCAATTATATATAGCTAGGTTTTCATGTATGATTTGCAAATTTTAGTTTACTGTAACTCTGTTTTAAGGGAAGGCTGTTCAATTAATTTACCCTCTGGACATAGTATCTTAAATAATAATTACATAAAATACTTTTCAGAAATATCAGGACATGGTTCTTAAGAAATATAGGACAGGGAAGAAATACATAGAAAAACATTTAAAGTTTGATGAAGTAAAAAAAAGGAAATATTGCTTGCTCAGCATGTGAACAAATAAGATAAACGTATATATTAGCTTATTGTTAGATGTGTATTACACATAAATAATTTCAAAATATATCTTAATTTTTGAGTCTGTAAAATAGATATGCAATATATGATGATTTATGAAAGCCTTTCCCCTTAGCTCACAAAGAGAAGAAGGAAGAGGAGGAGGAAAAACTGAAAGGGAGAGAGAGAAAAGGAGAAAGAGAGATATTTCTTTATAGTCTGCTATTTCATGAAGGGATTCATTTCATTAGAGAATTTCTTGCCATTCTTCAATGTCAGTCTGAGGTCTGAGTAAAGCAACTGAAACAGAGAATGATTATGAAGCCACACAAAGAGTGAATACAGAGTGTTAATAAAAATACTGAATGAAAAGCCTTTTCCATTAGCAACCATCTTGTCCGTGTTCATGTTTTCTGTATCAAACAAGGAATCTATTAGAAATCTACTCAGAAAGCCTGGATATATTTTAGTTTTCTCACGAAAAAGAAAAGCATCGTGCTTGGCATAATATGCCATTATTATGGTATAAAGAAGAAGAAACCTACAGATATTTCTTTTAGTGTATGATACATAAACAACTGTTCCTGTCATTGGTATGCGTGGATTCTCTGTGTAACACTCTGTAAAAAATGCTTCAGCATTTATATTACAAAAGTAGCTTAGTCTGTTTCTGTGATGTGCAGGAATGAAAATACTGTAAGACCCTGACTATGTTTTACATTATTTTCTTTTCTTTTATAATCTACTTTCAACATTGAACAGCAAGTTCACATCTCACTGTGCAAACTGATTGCCAAATGAAGAGAAAAAACGGACTGGTAAATTTTGGTACCTTTTGGTCAGTATGATACAAGTGAAGCAGAGGTTTTAACTAGACATATTCTACCTAGAAACCATCTTGGAAATAAATAGATTGTTTTTGCATGTTATCTAAGAGTTATATGCATGGTACTGACATATTCAGAAAATACAGTGGACTTTGTCTTGGTAAAATTGAGAAAGGAGAACCAACACAAAATGTGGGTTTCTGTTTTATCATGAATCACCCAAAATGTATTCTATTATTCAGAAATTGACAAAAAATGGCCACAGTCCAATCCTTGACCTGATTTTGATTTATAGTTAGTGAAGACTCGTTTTTGGTACAAAAAGAAAAATGTTCTCTATATCCCCCCCCCTTTTTTTTTAAAGGTTTGCTTTCTTTTTACTGAATTCAAGATCAGTAACACCATACCATCTCCATCTATAGACATTATTTTTTTAAATGATTAAAGTAATATTAATGACAGTGGTGATGGTGATAATGTTAATATCCAAGCAATTTATTTCATTTCTTTTCCCAAGCCCCATTAGATTATAGCCTTACCTTCCATTGTTTATTCTGAGCATCCTTGTGAATCAGACCTTAAATTAAAATTAATCTTTTGGCATTTCTCACAAAGACTAATATTCAAGTAAGTAAATTAACATTTCAACAGCTAAAGCTTCTATCTGGACAGCATGAGCCAAGCAACAACAAAAATATTCTTCTTACTAATTCAGTCATTTTAAAATGTTTTCTATGCATTCATATGGGGGGTAGGATTAAAAAAAATGGGTTCAACAGAGAGAATAATAACAGTGAACTGTTATTGCATTTAAACTACTTGGCTATTTTAACTTGTTCAGAACGGTAGCATAAAACATAATAATAATGGAACTAGAGTAAATCAATTAATCATTTTCAACCTGTTAGCTGTTGTTTTGGGGAATATTTATAGATATAGAACATTTACTTTAGACCTTATTTGATTTCATATAGCCAGTGTAATCATTACAAGTATTTTTTTAATTATAGCAATGAATACATTTTTATCAAACAGAGTTACAGTTATACCGTTCAGATAAAATAATATTTTAAAAATCATACGGTACATATAGAATTAGTTTGCTTTAATGGTTAAGGCATCAAGCTAAAAACCTAGAAAATATGATTTGCATTTTGCCTTTGACACTGCATCAGTTGGGTGACCTTGGGCAAATTACTCTCTCTTAGCTCTAGGAAGAGGCAATGACAACCATTTGTGAAAAACTTTGCCAAGAAAACCACAGAGACATGTCAGGCAGTCTCCAGAAGAAAAAAACCAGCTGAAGGCACATATACAAAATATTGATTAGTAACATCCCACTTTATTGGATTCATGATTGAACAGACAAATCTTTGTATTCTTGCCTTTTATTTAATAATAATTAATAAAATTTTCAAGGACATTTAAGGAATCTTTTTAATCCTATACATGTCCTTATCTTTTTTTCTACTTTATTCTAACCTAGTCAAATATAATGACTTTTTTTCCCTAACCCATTATTCACTTGCACCATAAATACACTTTACCTAAATACATGCGTTTGGGATGACTATTTTTGACTTCAAGCAAGCAGTCAGTTTTATTTATCCTGAATTAATTGTTTCTTCTTAAAGTCCACAGAACTTGTAATACTCATAACCATCTCCATAATTCTGTATCCTCTTTCATTACTTTCTATACATTAGAGTTCAGATTTTCATAGCCATAGATTGTTACAAGAAATATTATTGCTTTAATTTGTCTGATCTTTGACAACATTCAAGTGTCATCCTTCTATCCTGTGTTTTCCTATGAGAAGATTGATTTGCTTAATACAGTGACTACATTATCCTTGAATGCAAAATATATATCCATTATATTGAATGACAATATATTTTTATTCTTAAAATTTAACAGTGATTCTGCTTTTTTCCCTGTCATATTTATTTATTATTTCAATTTCAAGACTGTCTGACTACACAGTTTAGTTTATTTTTTAAAAAAAAAACACAAGACAAAACAATATATAACTGGAAGACTGAATCAAAAACATAAACAGATGCTTAAACATTATCCTAACTCTAACTCTAGGACTGTGAGAATGCCAAGGTCTTTAATAATATGAGAAATATCAAAACAATGGGAATAATATGGATCTCCAGGAGCCATCACTGAGAAACTATGCATCTTTCAAGGCACTGAGAAACTATACCTCTTTCAAGGCATCTTGCAAGGTGACCCTACTTATTCAGTATAATCCCACCCAATTTGTTATAACCAGGCCTTTTGCCATGAAGGGTTTTATAAGTGTAACCACCATCTTGAATTGTGCTTGAAGTCTACTGGTAGTAAGTGCAGCATTTAAAGCAGTGGGTACAGGAATACTTTCCACAATACACCGAATTACTGCATACACTACTGTGTTCTGGACCAGCAGTAGTAGAAGAGGAAATTACAGATGCTCAATTGTGAAGTGACCAGGATGTGAATAACTGTCTGAAGGACTAATAAAGGAGAATATTTGTAGCTCAGTGTTGACACCAAGGACCACTCATTGTCAGTATATAAGAAATTATGAGCTGGGATAGCCATAACAAGTCAGCCAATGGAAACTGTTTGGTGTCTAAGAAGCTGCACCTGTTGTGAACCATGCCACATGGCTCGGAGGCTGGGCATGGCTTAGTTCTGTATATATAAGAGTTGGTTTGCTTCTGTGTTTATATTGCTTCTGTGATTATGACTTCTGGATTCTGAGTTCTGTTTCTTGTCCTTGTACTTGCTACCATGTTGCAAGAACTACATGGGTATTGTATATATGCATCATGTTTTATATTATTGTATATAAACAATTTATTCTATAGATTAATCCTGCTGAATTATTTACGTGTGCTGGTTGGATGCTACAAACTCTAACAGGTTATGGGCCCAAAGAACACCAATCACATAGTAAGACTGAATTGTAATTAAGCTGAAGGACAGCCTATGTTAAAAGAAAAAGAGAACAAGGCTGAGAAGTCTTGCAGGATGGCTGTTGAGTTCAAGGAGAGCTCTCTGCCTCAATTGGGACAGAACAATTATATTGTTTGGGCTGCAAAATTTGAATGCTCCCTGAAGACTCAGGAGCTCTGGCATATTGTTATTAATCCACTTCAGACACCATTAGCAACAGCAGATCAAGGGCAGCATGATAAGGCACTGACCTACATCATCTTAAGTTTAGAAGAACAATTTTTGAATGTAGCTGATTTAAAGACTGCAAATGATGTTTGGCTGAAATTGAGAAGTGTGCATGTAAGTGCGTCAGCATGCAATATTGTGCAGTTATCGAGACAATTGTACAGAGCCAGGCTGGAGCCACAAGCGAGTGTGGAGCAGTATTTGCTGCACATGCAAACTCTATTTAGTTGGAACAGTGTGGAATGCAGATTCCTGAATCTTAGAAGGTGCTGTTGGTGTTAAATAGTCTTCATGAAATGTGGGACATTATTTCAGCTGTTTTTGAGTGCAACCCAGAACAGGTGTCAGCCTTGGAAGCTATAATTAAGAGACCTCTGCAGGCTGTGATACTAAACACATGGGAATTAGGGAGGGGGTATTTTCTCATACATTTAGAGGGGTTTGTAGACACAACAACATTCTTTCTAGCTGTGCCAAGGCCATCCTGTCTAGCACCTGGAAGAGGAGTGACAAGACGGAACGAAGGATGATGGGTATAGACTAGGATTGGGGAATGTGATGTATGATGGTAGAGAAGAGGTGAATCTTTGATTCTCTTTTGGGTGGGGAAAAACCCTGGGCCTTCAGATTCAGGTTTTTCCCAGCTGTGTCAACATCAATCTATTCAGAAACGATGCAAGAATATGTGAAACTGGTGAGGCAGGTGTTGAAGGACTTGCTGGATGCTAAGCTTTATGTAAAACTTTCAAAGTGCAAATTCTATAAAGAGGTCTTGGACTACCTGGGTTATAGGATTACCAATGAAGGGATTGAGATGGACCCAGGAAAAGCTAAGGCGGTTTTGGATTGGCAGGCCCTTAAAACTCGGAAGCAGTTACAAAGTTTTTTGGGGTTTGCAAACTTTTACAGACAATTCATTCCGGGGTTTGCAGAAGTAGCACTTCCTTTAACCGAATTGTTGAAGACAAGCCCAATTGTTGAAGACAGGCCATCACAACCATTACCTTGGGATATTTCCTGCCAGAAATCTTTTGAGAAACTAAACAGACGTTTTGCCGAAGAACCGATCCTTCAACATCCGGATCCCGAAAGGGCTTTTGTAATCCAAGCTGATGCTAGTGATGTGGCAGTGGCTGCAGTTCTAATGCAAAGGAACCCTGAGGGACAATTACTGCCATGTGCATACTTATCAAAGAAACTGACTGATACAGAGAAGCGGTGGGCAGTTTGGGAAAAAGAAGCTTTTGCTGTCAGGCGGGCATTGCTCTTCTAGACACAGTTTCTAGAGGGGGTTAGCCTTCCTTTTGAAGTTTGGACTAATCACAAAAATCTTGAAGCTTTGAAACTTCCTAAGAAGCTTTCCCCTAAACAGGTTAGATGGGCTCAATATTTCAAAAGATTTAATTTTGAGCTAAAATATATCCCCGGGGGGAAGAACCTGTTGGCGGATGCCCTTTCTCGAAAACCCCAATTCCATAGCCAGAGAGATTGTGCATCCAGTGATTTCGCATGAAGAGTTCAAGGATCAAGTGACAACAAGAGCTCAGCGGAAAGGAGCAGATGATCCTGAAGGAGAAATGCAGAAGAATCTGAAAGCAGCTCTCCTGACCGACCCCTAGTTTGGCGAGAATGAACAGGATTTAACTTTGAGGGATGATTTGGCTTGGAAGGGTTCCAACTTATATGTTCCTGCATCAATGAGATTGTTGATTTTAAAACAAAGTCATGATTCTCGTCTGGGGGGGGGGTCATTTTGGGTTTTTGAAGACTTTACATTTGGCCAGAAGACAGTTTTGGTGGCCAAAGATGAAAGTAGATGTGGAAGATTATGTAAAGACTTGCTCTGTGTGTGCTACTCGCAAACATAGGCCAGGAAAACCTCCTGGTTTATTGCAACAGGTGGCTAATCCCAATCAACCTTGGGAGGAGATAGCCATGGACTTTATAGTGGAACTTCCAGAGAGTGACGGAAAGAAGGGCTGAACTTTCCCCATCAATCCCCCCCCCATGCAACTTCCCAATAAGCAGAAGATCGGGGGCGGTCCGGGAGCCCCTGGGCCTCAGCCCCACAGCCTTTGCGAAAGGCAAAAGCGGAAAGTCCCTTTTTCCGGCCTTGGGGTGGAAGAGTCCCTCGGCTGCCCCTCGCTGGCTTCTCAGCAGGCAGCTGCCAGGGAGAAGGACCGCCGCCCTCGGAGAGCTCTGGGTCGGGCAAAGGCCGGAGGAGCGACTAGGGGGGGCGGGGGCGGAGAAAGCCGGGGGTCCTTTCAGAGCATTGGGGGGGGGAAGTTTAGGAGCCCAAATCGGTCACATTTAGGAGCATCCCGGCTCCTTTGGACTCCCGAAGTGCCGGCAGGGAAGCGCGGAGCCGGGCGCCGTTTTACCCCAGCCAGACGCAGCGCAACCTGGAAGGGAGAGGAATCCGCCAGGCTTCCCGGAGCCCCCGGTTGGCTTCGTCCTGCAGGGAGGGGCCGAGTGAATCCCCCCCCCCATGTCCCATCTCGGCTCCAGCTCCCCACTCCCCAGGCTGCTCGCCCGCCCACCCGAGGCTCTTCTCCCCCCGGGGAAATCCAGGGCGCCACGCTCGTCCTGCCGCCCACCGCCAGTCCCACTCTCTCTCTTCTTTCTCATTTTTATCTTCCACGTTTAAAGAATCTCTTTTTATTCCTTTGAACTTTTGTCTTCGTTCATTCTGAGCTTCCCTGACTTCATCTTTGCAGATTCAGGCTAAAATTGGTGTTCAGCTTTTGTTATCTCTCTCTCTTTCTAATTTTTATATTTGTCTTTTCTGTCTTTCGGTTTCCCAAAGTTCTTTATGCAACCACGCTGTTTTCTTCTGGGGTCCCTTTCCTTTCCTTTCCTTTCCTCTTCTTTTCCTTTTTCTTTTCCTTTCCTTTCCTTTCCTTTCCTTTCCTTTCCTTTCCTTTCCTTCCCTTCCCTTCCCTTTCCTTTCCTTTCCCTTTCCTTTCCTTTCCTTCCCTTCCCTTCCCTTTCCTTTCCTTTCCTTCTTCCCTTCCCTACCCTTCCCTACCCTTCCCCATGTATTTCCTTTCCTTTTCCTTCCCTTCCCTCCCCTCCCATGCCCTCTCCTCATGGAGTTGAATACAGAAATATTCCTGTATTAAAAAGCCATGGAAACATAACATGTAAAAACTGTTTTCACCCTTCATTAACCACCACATTTCCTCCTTTCTTCCTCCTCCATTAAACCTTAGTTCAGAGCTCTCTGAAAGATTGTCTGGGAAGGTGCCATTTGCTTCTGGAGATGAGAGGTTCTACAAAGGGTGTCTCATTCTCTCCTCTTCTGAATTCTCGGGGAGGGGAGAGAATATGCACGGCTTGGGTCATTTCTCACCGGACTAGGCAGTCCTTCAGATACCTAGGTGCCATAATTTACAATTTTTTTTTCCTCCCCTTGCACCCTTCATGGCCTCTGAAACCTGATCAGGACTTTCATCACATACCCAGATGGCCCAGGTTGGTGGCCATTAACCGTGGTTGGGTTGCAACCAGGTTCACAACTGGTTCGGTGAGTGCAGTATAGGACAAGGAAGGGCAGGGGTGGGTGGGAGGGGCCAACTGCTTGCCAGAGATACCGGTTCACTAGAACTGGCCCGACCTGGCTGAAATATTTATTTATTTATTTATTTATTTTCACATTTATATACCGCCCCATTCCGAAGACTCGGGGCGGTTTACAGCT
>JANHFL010006304.1:11763-26294 GCA_032468155.1 Oxyrhabdium leporinum
CAAGAGACAGTCCCTCAGATAACCTGGTCCCAAGCCATGAAGGGCTTTAAAGGTGACAACCAGCATCTTGAATTGCATCCAGAAGCAAATCAGCAACCAATGCAGCTCCCGCAGGAGAGGTGATACATGTGCACACTGGGGTCTGCACAAAACCATGCGGGCCGCTGCATTTTGCACCAACTGGAGCTTCCGGATGCTCTTCAAGGGTTGCAGCATTGCAATAGTCAAGATGGGAAGTGACTCGGGTGTGACTGACTGTGAGTAGAGACTGTTGTCTAGGAAAGGGCGTAACTGGCACACAACCCACAGTTGTGCAAAGGGCCTCCTGCCCATGACCACCACCTGTTCTTCAAGCAGGAGTCATGAGCCCAGGAAAAACCCTAGATTAAGCACATGGTCTGTTTGGGGTAGAGCCACCCTATCCAAGATCAAAGGTGGCAATTCTCTCTGAGCCAATGAACCCCAAACCCAGAGCCATTTGGTCTTGCAAGGGTTTAGTTTCAACCGGTTGCTCTCCATCCAGCCCCTAACAGCCTCCAGGCACTGCGAGAGGGAGGACACAGCAACACTCACCATGGGCTGAGATATACAGTATCATTAGCAGATTGGTGATACCTCAATCCATGGTGATGGATGATCTCACCCAGCATCTTCATACAAATGTTGAATTGGAGCAGAGAGAGTACCGAGCCCTGTGGAATCTCGTAAAGCAGTTGGCGAGGGCTGGATCTCTCCTATCAACACTGACTGAGAGCGGCCACAGAGGAAGGAAGTGAACCAGGACAGCACAAGGCCTCCCACTCCCTTCCCCCAAAGCTGCCCCAGGAGAATCCCACGGTCGATGGTATCGAAAGCCGCCAAGAGGTCAAGTAGAGCAAGGATGGATGCACTACCCCCATCCCACTCCCGCCAGAGATCATCAAAAGTGCGACCAATGTCGTTTCTGTCCCAAATTCAGGCCTGAATCCAGACTGGTAGGGATTGAGATAATCTGTTTCATCCAGAAACCTCTGGAGCTGCCGCACAACCACCTTCTCAACAACCTTCCCCAAAAAGGGAAGATTGGAGACAGGTCAAAAATTATCCAACTGGGTGGAGTCCAGCAATGGCTTCTTAAGAAGAAGGTGGACCACAGCCTCCTTAGTGCTGGGGCACCGTTCCCTCCTGTAGGGAAGTATTAATCACCACCAGAGTACACCCGCCTGTCACCTCCTGGGAAGCTTTCACAAGTCAGGAGGGACATGCGTCTAAAACACTGGTACTTGCACGCATACTCTCTAGGATCCTGTCCACTTCCTCGGGAGCAACAGGTCAAACTCTTCCCAGATAACAGGGCAAGAACCTGCCTCAGGAGCTTCCACCAGACCAGCAACCATGCCGGCATCTAACTGGGAACAAAGTTGAGCGATTTTGTCTTCCAGAAAATCCGGAAATTCCTCAAGCACCCCTTCAGGTGGACCTCAATCTCCTCTTTCCCCAGGAGGTGGCTCACCTTAAAGAGGGTCGCTGGGCGATTATCTGCAGATGCAATTAGTGTGAAGTATTTACACTTCACCGCACAAATCGCCATGAAGTAGGCTTTAGTAGCAGCTCTTACCCATGTTCGATCAAGTTCATCCCGTCTTCCACCAGTGGCTCTCTAGATGTCTCCTCATGCAGTTCATCCCTCTCAGTTCCTCTGTATACCACGGGGCACAGAGGTTTATAGGTGAGGACAGGTTGCAAGGGTGTAATCCTACCCAGAGCCTCAGTCACCTTCCTATTCCAAACAGTGACTAAGAGCTGCAGTTATAACCCCCAGCTCCTTCTGGAACCCATCCAGGTCCAATATAATATAGTCTATAGCATATTTGATCCAGGAGAAGGGCCCGATATTTGCTAACAGAATTAATGTTTATCCCAATTTCTGTAGGGTTTTTTTTCTATTTTAAAAACATTATTACTTTTCACTTGAATACTTAATATACTCTTTGTGAGATGGGCAGGCATACAAATGTGTGTGTGTGTGTGTGTGTGTGTGTGTGAGAGAGAGAGAGAGAGAGAGAGAGACAGAGAGACAGACAGACAGACAGACAGACAGACAGACAGATATGAACAGATAGATAAGACAGACAGGCCCAAGATATCCAAATAATCCATTAAAGTACATAGAATCTTTCATTTATATGGGAGTAAATTCCCCTGCGAGGAAATTACTTTAGAGTAGGATTATATAGACAGCCAGTTTGGTGTGGTGGTTAAGGCACCAAGCTAAAATAAGGAGACCATAAGTTCTAGTCCTGCTTTCAGCACAAAGCTCAGCTGGGTGACCTTGAGCCAATCACTCTCTCTCAGTCCTAGGAAGGAGGTAATGGCAATCCACTTCCAACAACACTGCCAAGAAAAGGGCAGAGACTTGTTCAGGCAGCCACCAGGAGTCAGCACTGACACACATACATACGTGTACAAACACACACACACACACACACACACACACACACACAGAATTATATAGGGTTGCCTACTTAATCATAAAATTTCAAAATTCCTGAGTTAACAAGAAAGAATATATAAGTGCACATATACAAATCACATATACATAACCATATCACTTTGGGTGTCAGGTTTGTTTGGTTTCTTATGCAACCAACCTGGGCTAGAAAAATAAGTTTAACAAAAAGCAGGGAATACAAGGAAAGACAAGGGATAAAGTGAATGTCCGAGGTCAAAGAAGTGGCTAGAATGTCCTTGGAAGAGCTATGGGTTTTGTTGAGAACAGAGCAAGATGGTAAGCATTTGTCTATACAGTCATTAGGATCTAAACACAACTCAGCTGATATACACAGTCATGTGTGCAATAAGACAGTCCAACCCAGGAAGATTGATTCAGTGCATGGATTCTATTTCCTGGATTGGGAACAGGAAGGAAATGAAGATAGTTCTTGCTTGCTAAGAACTTTAAAACACTAGTTGTTCAATGTTTTAAAAAAGAAGCACTTGGAAAAGCACATAAATCTACACTGATTTTAAAAATTAATGATAATAAAATAAAGTGCACACAGAATTCTCATACTTCCTGCCCCACTCATATGGTATGCATCTGTAATAAACTGGCACAACATTCGTTTGCACACAAAAGAACTTCCAGGTTCAATGCCAGACCATATCTTTATATTTTCCATATGTATCTCTATTGTTGTCTTCTCATGGCAATGTGGCAGTGATAACTATTTTGCTGACTTAACATAAAGCCATTTTCTTACAATTTAAAATACTATAGATGTGAGCAGAATCAAAAATACAAGGCTATAATTATTGCTCTGTAATCTTACTACAGTGAACTATTTACATGTTCACTGAAAAATATTTATTTTACTCCGATTTATCAAGCAAATCTGTATTTTATTTAAGCTTTTAAGCATACTTATTGCCTTGATTTTCTTGAACCATTTCATTTATCTCATCAGAAGGTAAATTGTACAAATATTAAATAGGATAAAAAAGGAACACAGCTTTAATTCTGCTGAGAGCCAGATATTGAATAGAAGTACTTTCAAACTTTGGTATATCCCTTATCACTGGAAGTTCCCAATACAAGGATTGTTGGAATATGTTGAAAGAAAAATATGCATATATTTTCAGATTCTTCTTTCTAGTTTCCACTACCTGTCTCCCTCTTGCAAAAATAGTGCTGTATCTGCTGATATGTATTATTGCTTACCCAAGTTCATGATATAATAAATTAGTTGAAGCTGCAAAGCGGTATTTTTTAATAATGAAAATTTAAAGATATAGTTGATTCCAGTATGATTCCTTGAAAAGTGGTTCAAGAAACGATCTTTTTGAATATCTTGATCTACTCCTGGAATTTGTCTTTAAAATAAATGGATAATTTGCCATTAAGGATAGAGTAGAGATGTAAATTATTATGGAGTTTTCCAGACATACTTTGGTCAGAGTTCATATTCTCATTTCAGTTTACTAGGCCATTTAAAAAAAAAAACAGGCTTGAAAATTGGTGTAGTGAATTTGGTTTTCTAGAGGAGTGCCAAAATGCCTTGATCTGCAGATTACTAGAGGTACTTTTTCATAGATATCCAGAGTTTTTGCTTGAAATCCCAGGTAATCAGGGACCCAATTCATCTAGGAGATCATGAGCAGATGTAATGTGATACAACACCTGCTTTGTCGTGGTCAGATCACTCTATGATTGCCATAGAATTCATCAATGTTGCCAACTTCCAAAGGAAAGTCAAATTAATTTAACCAGACTGCCCGAATACCTAATGGATCTTCTTGGCTTCCAAAGGATTCCTGAGGATTTCCCCAAATCTATCGTTGTCAGTTCTACTGAGAGGTTAGTCCCATCCTAGACTATGGAGATGTCAGCAGCCTTGGATAGGATTGCACAGCTTTTCCCTGCTTCACAACCAAGAAGTTATCTGTGGAGCTCTGATAGAAGAAACATCAGAGGAGACACCTCAGGTATGTATGTAATTCATATTAATTTTGCCAGTGGTGGAAGACAAAAAGTGAATCCAACTGAATCCAATCCAATGAGACCTCAGGTTTGAGCAAGCATCATGGTAATAGAGGCAGAAAAACAGCAATATCTGCATGCTGTTATTACATCATCAAGATTCCTGCCGGGGAGGCTTATTTAATATGACCCAAACTCCTTTGGAAAGAATGAGCTGGAAGAACATTTGTTAGGCTGCTCAAAGAGATTGTGGGCATTTAGAGGATAATTTTTAGTTACTGCAAAATATATTCCGAGGAATTTAGAGGATTCACACGGAGATGAATGCTTGCTAGGCAGGTTCTAATGAAGTAGCAGAGGTTATCTCTTTCAAGGTTATTTCAAAGTTTAAACCTGTTACCTTGAGGAAATTAAAAGGATTCTCCACAGCATCAGTTCTGCCACATGCAGCCTGATCACTGTCTTTCCAAGGGAGATGATCACAGGAAGCTAATTTCAGTTAGGAGGAAGTGTGATACTATTGGCCCTGGAGGAGGCTGCAGTTGTATCTCAAGAGGAAACAACTATCAGGATTTTTTTCAGCAAGGGTTTAGCTCTAGGTATGGAATGTAATTCATATTAATTTTGCTTCTGGATAACCTGTGGTAGAACCAGGATAGGGGAAATGTAACCCTATCTTTTCTTGACTTCTTGGAAGCCGTCACTATTAATTTTTCTGTATTATCTGTAAGGGTTGGCAGAAAAATACACTAATTGCAGTGGTATTCTTTTCAGAGTGGACACTTCAATATCTATATCAGGTTGCTAGGAGAGGTCACTCACTAGCATAAAAGTATCAGTGGATCATATTCAGCTGCATATTTGAATTCCAACCCAAAAAGGATGTCATTGTTTTGTCCCGATGCCTGGAGGCTTTCAGGGTCTAGGTAGGTAGGAACAGGCTTAGACTCAATTCCAGCAAAACAAAGTGGCTGTGGACACATTTCAGAGATATGGCTCTGGATGGGACTATGCTTCCCTATTTAGCTTGTTCAAGCAAAAGGTCTTCCTGTATCCACAACTCCTGCTTGAAAAAAAGGAAGCAACTGCAGCTAGTAGACCTCTGCATAGTTCCACCTTATGCTTTAGTTACAGCCTTTGCTTTGACCACCTCCCAGTTGTGTTGTGGTAATGTGTTCTACTCAGGGGTGAAGAATAGGCATAGGCACTAATTGGTTTGCCATAGGACACCTCTATATTATATATGGCAAACCAACTAGTGCCCATGCCTATTCTTCACCCAATTGATCCATATATATGGATGATTGCTTTCTCCCAATGGTCCCTGCCTGTCCAGTAATATCTGTGATAGAGGACTTCCTCTGAATCCCAACTCTCAGAAATGCCATCTGCAGGAATTTCAGCAACCTTCAGGGTCAGAAAAAAATTGTTTTCTTCTTGAAGAGTAAATTTTTAAATTTGCTTTGGTTGTTTCTTGGTGTCTTGATCTTTGATATTATTGCCATATTTTATTTTTAATCCTATTGCTGTTTGGAAGTCTATAAAATGTTCAGTCAATGGTCACAATGGAAGTAGTTTGTACGGTAGACATTCTATTTTTCACTTACATTAGAAAACAAAGAAGTCATGATTATTTTGAAATTCTTTTAATATATAAAGTCTTAATCTTATTGTACAATTTACTGAAAAATATGAATACAAATCAGTGTGTGGGGGTATGCATATGTATGGAGAAAGCGGGAGACTGTAGATAGATATGGATAAAACAAGTATTAAATAATGCATTTGGCACGACTGATGTCAGGTTCCAAAAACCAAGACCCGTTGGAAGTTCCTCTAAACAGTTTCCTTTATTGTTCCTCACCTATAGACAAAAATACTTGAGAAAACTGAAGCAGACTATTTACACCACTAACAAATATTCTGAAAATGCCTACGGAGTGCCTAGGGAAGAGCTGTCTTAACTTTTTCTCTTCTAAAGTTTGCTGTCTCATGGTTCTCTGAAATGCACTCTGTCCGTCCTGGGAATCCGGACTATATTCTACTACAATTTCAGTATCCACATGGTCACATGGTCACATGATCACAATTTGGGTGGTTGGCATGTATTTATGATGGTTGCACTATCCCAAGATCATGTGATGACTATTTGTAACACTCCCAGCTGGCTTCCAACAAGCAAAGTCAAGGCAGGAAGTCAGATTTGCTTAACAACTTCATGATTCACTTAACAATTGCAGTGATTAATTTAACAACTGTGGCAAAAAATGGTTGTGAAAATTAGGTGTGGCTCTCTTAGCGTCCTTGCTTAGCAATGGAAACTCTGTTCCCAATTGTGGTTGTAAGTTGAGGAGTACCTGTATATCAGTGTAGGACTGTAGAATCCTCTGATTCTCCTTTGTGGAGGTTGGCCGAAAAAGCAAATTTAAGTTATTTTATTCCAGTCAAGCATAGTTAGGCAAAACTGCAAAAGCCAGAAAACCCTTCCTAAATTAAATTTATGCATACCCAGCCAATGAGCTTATGTTCACATATCTAATGACTCTGCAACATAGCAGCAGTTCTGACTCCATTTCAGACCTGGGATTTGGCAGGTGAATGAATGAATGAAGGAACAAAGGTTATAAAAGAAGCAATAGTAGAATAAATGTCCTACAGTAATTTTTGGTTCAGCTGTAGAACAAATTATTTACATACAAAGATCTGGATTCAGTCCTTAGCATGTCCAGATAAGGCTGAGAGAACTAATACCCGATACCTAGACAGGTATAATAATTTAGTGTAGATAATACTGAAATTGGACCAATAGTGTGGGTTCATATTAGTTCCTCCAAAGGGGGAACTATTTTCAGAGATTGGTAATTACAAAATTTGCAGCTGTGATAGTTCTTGGATTATAAATTACATGATTCATCCATGTTTACTGAAACTGACTAGTAGAATATTAAAGATTTTGCGAGGAAATGTTTCTTTACACTGTGTGTAACAACTTATGGATATGTTGCCACAGGTATTGGCTGCTGGTTCAAATGGCTTCCAAGGGGACTAGACAAATTCTTAAAGGACAGATCCACCAGTGGTTACTACCCTCTATTTCTCAATCAACAAGAGTATTTCATATTATGGACTCTCATCCATAACCAAACCTCAGAACTGTTTGGACTATGGTTGTGATAATAGTAGGTATACCTTTGATTTAAAAAAAAAATATCTGTGTACTTCATGCAATTTGGAGCTGCTCATCACCTCTGATATTATACTCACAAATTTCCCAACTTTAATATTGCTGTGGTAATCCCTGGTTGCACTGAATTTCATGTAAGACCATGTATTGACATATATAAGCATACACCAAAGCTACTTAATAAAAACAATAATTTAGTACTGTATAAATTGAAATAACTGTTTCCTGGAACATATGCAAATATTAATTATGCAAATTTTTAGATGAATGTATTTGGTTTTCCAAAATTTTAAACATCTCAATCATTATAATTATCCTAAAAGATAATTTGTTAATTGCTACAAACAGTTAAACTGTGGACATAAGGTGCATACAGAAAGTATTGAGACCTTCACTTTTGTCAATTTTGTTAGCCTGATTCTACAGTTAAAATTCATTTTTTTCTCATTAATCAACACTCAGTACCCCATGACGACAAACTGAAAACAAAATTCAACGAATTTCTGTAAATTAATTAAAAAGAAAAAACTGAAATATCACATTGGCATAAGTATTCAGACCCTTCACTCAGTACTTTGTTAAAGCACCTTTGGTAGCAATTACAGCGAGTCTTTTCGGGTATGAGGACCCAAATTGTTGGGGGCAATATGCTGACTCTGTAAACCACTTAGAGAGGGCTGTAAAGCACTGTGAAGCGGTACATAAGTCTAAGTGTTATTGCTACGACATGACAAGCTTTACACACCTAGATTGAGGGATTTTCTGCCATTCTTCCTTGCAAATTGTCTCAAGCTCACTCAGGTTGCGATTGTCAGTGGACAGCCATTTTGAGGTCCCTCCAGAAATGTTCAATAGAGGTCACGTCAGGGCTCTGGCTGAGCCACTCTAGGACATTCACAGAATTGTTCCTAAGCCACTCCTGTGTTGTCTTGGCTGTGTGCTTGGGATCATTGTCATGTTGGAAAATGAACCTTCAGCCCAGTCTGAGATCCTGAGTGCTGTGGAACAGGTTTTCACCGAGGATATTCTTGTACATTGCTCCATTCAGCTTTCCCTCAACCCTGACCAGTCTCCCAGTTCCTGCTGCTGAAAAACACAGCATGATGCTGCCATCACCATGCTTCACTGTTGGGATGATATTGGGCAGGTGATGAACAGTGCCTAGTATTCTCCAAACATAATGTTTAGAATTGAGGCCAAACAGTTCAATCTTGGTTTCATCAGACCAGAGAATCTTGTTCCTCACAATCTAAGAGTTCTCTAGGTGCTTTTTTGCAAACTCCAAGCGGGCTTTCAGGTGTTTTGACTAAGGAGAGGCTTCCGTCTAGCCACTCTGCCATAAACCCCAGATGGATGGAGGCTGCAGTGATGGTTGTTGTTCTGGAACTCTTCCCCATCTCCATACAGGATCTCTGGAGCTCAGTTACTTGGGTTCTTGGTCACCTCTTACTAAGGCCCTTCTCCCAATTGCTGTTTGACCAGGCGAGTCTTGGAAGAGTCCTGGTTGTGTCAAACCTCTTCCATTTGAGAATTATAGAGGCCACTGTGCCCTTAGGAACCTTCAGTGTAGCATAAATTTAATTGTAGCCTTCACCAGATCTGTGCCTTGCAATGATCCTGTCTCTGAGCTCTGCAGGCAGTTCCTTTGACCTCATGGCTTTTGCTCTGCTACAGTAGGCATTGTCAGCTGTGACACCTGAGGTGTGTGCCTTTCTAAATCATGTCCAATTAATTTAATTTACCACAGGTGGAGTCCAATCAAGGTTTAGAAACATGTCAGCAGTGTTCAAGAGAAATAGGGATTGGGGGGGCACCAGAGCTACATTTCAAGTATTGTTGCAAAGGGTCTGAATACTTATGCCAATGTGATAGTTCAGTTAATTTTTTTTAAATAAATTTACAGACATTTCTTAAATTCTGTTTTCACTTTATCATAATGGGATACTGAGTGTAGACTAATGGGAAAAATATTTTCAATAATTGTAGAATCAGTCTGCAGCATAACAAAATTGACAAAAATAAAGGGGGTCTGAATACTTTCCGAATGCACTGTATTTAAAGTCCCCAACGCAGCATCAAATTGCCAAAGTCAAATTATTCTACAGTCCATCTATACAGTTATTATCTATAAATACACTTGCATATGGTATATTCAAACATTTTATGTCAACGTCTACCTTTAATTTTCACATATATTCATAATTTGTTGTGTGCTTTATTTTAATTATACCATTTAATTATTTATGTTTTTATTGTACTCGACATTTAGGCCACCTTAAAACATTGTAAAAGGCAAATTAAAAATCCATAAATATATTCAACCTAAAATATATTTTTTTACTTATTTAAGTTCATGTGTACAAAGATTAGTTGAAAAATTTTCAAGGGGAAAAACACTTCCAGTAAACAAATTTTTTTACATGTTGTGAGAAATAGTTGAAAGTTACGTTCTACTGCAATATGTGCCTTTGTGCATAGTAAAGAATAATATGCCTAAGAAGCAATAATAAAATTTTTAAAGGGTTGGCACAATCCATTGCTGAATAGACTAAGATAAATAAGTTTGCATAAAAAGTGTTGCATGATATTTTCACTTCATTTAAGACAAACTTATACTAACAGAAATCTGTTTTGCGGATGTTCTAAGATACAATATAACCTAAAACCACTACCAAAAAAAGCCTTTGTTATTCATATATAAATGGTAGATTTAATAAAGATATTTATGAATCTTAATGCATAAAAAGCTCTTTGTGAACATTCTTAAATTTTACAAAATGTATTATTGTTGTTTAATATAACTAAACAGTTTATACCGTTATACAGAATGCATGTTCAAATAATTAACCTATGTCATGAAAGGTTAAATAAATAAATCTTACAATATTTTGTCCAAATTATTACTTTCATTTAAATAATCCCCCTGCAACATATTCAGTTTTTGTTCCCCTGTTAGAAAGGAAATTCTGCAAAGTTTCAAAATTTATTATGTATTTCAAGTTCTAAAATTTAGTGTTAAATGAAACCTACAAATTCTTTCTCAACAGTAATTCAACAGAGAAACATGATTTTAAACTTGGGCTGCAAGCTGACTTAAAGATACTGCACTTCATTTGAGATTTGTGAATTCTTTGGAGTAGTTTTAGAGTTTGTTCCTAAACATTGATACATATACTGTTCACATACCGCAAGAATAGGTAATCCAATAAGAAAAATCAAATTTGTTTTTTAAAAAGGGTAAACTATGTATGTATGTATTTATCCTGTTTATATACATTTTAGCAACTCAGCATTATCGCAGTTTATTCTGATGCTTAGTAAAATCAATGTCCTTTCTTGTATCTTGATGTTTTACTCTAAGTTATGACCAATTTTTAAGTCAGCAAAATTTCTAAGAACAAATACGTTCTTGTCTTTTAAGTGTTTCTCAGAAGATTCAAGTGTACCAGTTGGTTTCCTAAATCAGAACCTTCAAACAGAAATGAACTCACATAATCATTGAAGACTACAGAATGATTGTGGAAAACAAAGCTGCATTACTACAGAAAGCTATGACAAATATGTCATTACAGCTTTTTACAGGCCAATTGACAGAGAGGAGGCGGCCAAGGCTATCAGATCTCTTTCTGGAAACCAAACAACACCTGTGCTAAATGTGGCATATAAAATCAATATTTAGTTTGCAAATTTTAGATAAATTTCCACATTTAGAACATGAATCAGCTATGGAAGTGGAAGGTATTATATTATAAAGACACATATTAAATTGCGTATGATTTAGTTAAAATATATCCTGCAGCAGTTCTACTACAAATTAAAACAAAGACCACCATAGTTAATACAGTGTATTTCTTGCAGGGCAGCCCATGGAAAATTCAGAAATAAGACAACATAGAAATGGAAATTGTTATTATCTAAGCAGCTGATTCTCAGCAATAGATTACAGCTATACAGCTTAATAGAAGCACTCCACACTAAGAGAAGGATAATTATATCCAACAGCATCAATTTAAAAATATTTTAAAATCTTGAAGTATGACTTCCAAATTTATATATAATGAAAAACTGTAATCAGAAAAGAAAACTAAAGAACTCTAGAATGAATACAAAAGAGTCTGCTTCATATTTTTGGCCTTTCTGCAGCCTAAATTCATAACATACAGGTGTGTTCACATGTACCTCAAGTAACAGTACAAACCATTCTGGAATCATGTGAATGTGTGAACAGAAGGCAAAGCTATAGTCTATCTATGAATGATCAGATCAATTTTATTTATTAAATTTGGAGCCCGTGCATCTCCTCACAGAGTAACTCTAATGAGTCTAATAGGACTAGTATCAAACATATTCAAAATTTGGAACAAAGACTGGAGATCTCTAAAATCAATTACTTGGTGCAAAGATATTTAGTTGAGAAATCAGTAAGCATCCAGAAAAGTAAACAGAAGGAAATGTATCCTCTATATCTATACAGAATGCAATATGGAAAGCTAGCTATATTATGCAAATAGTTAAATGAAACAGAAACTGAAAAATATAGAAATCAAACTGTGCATATAACTAACCTGTAAATGGTATCATTTCTAGGACTCAGGAATTATATTTATTTAGCTAATTCATTTGTTATCAAAATTATATAGACACTTGTCTCACAAATGTGACACTGTGAAACTAATACTTTTTAAAAGAACACTGTATTTTCTGCTTTCTTTCATTTTTGTTACATATAAATTAAAATATCAGCAAAATCCCACAAAAGGCTACTTTACAGATAATTCCACTTAGATCCCTAAAGCACAAGTATATGATTTATAATGACTTTCAGGGTAAGAAGTCATAAATTTCAATTTTAAAAAATGAATCTCAAGTTTGAATAAAGTTTTTAAGCAAGAAGGAAATAGCAACGATCCTGCACTTTTCTGCACTTTTCTGTTGAGGTAGCTAGTCAATGTAGAAAATTAATATATTAATCAACATAGACAGAAGATGCAGTATGGTCTCCTAAGACTTTAGTACTTTTAATATTTAACACAGTTACTTTCTTACACCAAAGATTCAAGCTCCACTTTTAAGACAGATATAGTTTGGCATCCATCAATTTTCCTGCACCAAACTGGAATTGATCAGCAAACTTCATTTTTGTTCTGTTTTAAGAGTTCTCCACTGCCAAGTGAGCTCATGGTACCAATTGTTGGCTGTTTTGTCTTTGTCAAAAGCAATTTATTGCTTCCCTGGCAGTTTGCTGCGTGAGGAGAACAAGAAAAAAGAGTAGTCAGCAAAAGGACACCAAAAAGAGAGCATATCACTGCATATTGCCTTTGGCTCTGCTGCTACCCACTGCTTGCTTCAATCAATCCACTATTAGCATACAATGCAACCTCCAGTTGATTGCTTCTGCAGGAATGCAGCCCTCAGAGACAAAAAAAGGATGCCCATTCCTGGTAAGATCATAGCTTGAATAGCTCACTGAAACTCTAATGCAAAGTATTACAAATTCTATGGATGAAAGTCATTCTGAGATGCCATATAGCGCCCCCCCCCTCCCATTACAGAAGCAAGCCCACTTCTGGGAAGTATAGCCTGTTTCATTTTGGTTACACATCAGATATCTAAAGCAAAAGCACAAATTTCTTAAAACACTCTCAGAAATCAGTTTGATCTCCATATGTACTTAATGGGTTTCAAGTTCTGGATTTTTTTAAAAAAGGGGGGTTTTGTGCATTAATACAATCAGAGCTGGAAAAATATCTGGTGCCAGAATGCTCATTTAGAGTAGAAAAAAACTTATAATATATATGTTAAAATTGAAAATTCATTAAAATGTTAAAATTGCCCATATGCAATTATAAATATATAACTTAGATTAATAGTCTGTAATCAGATTGCTATTTAAAGAAGCAAAGGGAAGTAAAAAAAGTGAGATCCAAGTGAACATACCTATCCATTATTAAGATAAGCATTTCATTTATCAGTGCTGCGATTATACGCTTACATACAGTAGTTTATCATGATATGCAAAATGTCACAACTGTACACTGAGGCTTTAAAACCAACAAACCACATTTACAAAACCATTGCTCTTCTGTTAGGAAAATGAAATGTTTCTGCCGTTCACTTCTCTTTAAAAAGTCGCTCAAGACCTCATGACCAATGCAGAGTTAAATTAGCTTGGTCCAAACCCCTCCATCCCCGTCAAAGAAAGATGTAACTTGTCTCCCTTTCAAGAGTAATGCAGAAAGGCCGAGAGGGCTTCACAAAACCCTCCTGTGTTAGGGAACGGAAACGCCTAATGAGATTAGTTGGTGTGTGCAGACATTACTTAGCCATGACTAAATGGGCTCCCTTCCTGCAACCAGTGGAAAATTCAGGGAACTTTTTCCTCCTGCAGCATCACGGTCCCTTAACCTTCAGCAAAGCCAGATCCAAAAACAACCCTCCCGCGATATCCCTCCCCCCCTTCCCTCTCGTGGAACCGACGGTGTACAAGTTTAAAATGGACGATGGGATTGCTTAGTGGAAGAAGTGGATGAACGGGAAGGAGCCTGCCTCGCTCCCTTTTTCTCCAGACCACAAAGACAACCGTAAAAGAGCGAATACATAAACCTGAGAAGGAGAAAACCACAGAGTTTCTTTGTGAGCTGCAGTGACTCATTTTCAAGATGTTGTCTGCTGCCAGTTTCAAACCGGAAGCGCATGGCAATTAGTCTTGCTGTTTCCAGACGAGCCAGAAACTCTCCCAACGCTTCCCCCCCCTCCCCTTCCTCCCATAGCCCCTTGGACGGTCTTATTCCTCTCTGCAGCCCAAAAACAATTTAAACAACTCCCCTAATTTCAAGGAAGCCCAGACCGGTGTACTGCCCCCCTCCCCTCCCCCCCGCCAATCCAAAT
>JANHFL010006305.1:59679-73241 GCA_032468155.1 Oxyrhabdium leporinum
CCATTCAACGGGCAGGCATTTTCCGAGGCTGATGTTTCTAGGGTGAGTGTAGAAAGCGGCAGGGACCATGGGGGCGGGAGCTAGCTAGGCCACGCGGGGATGCAGCGCTGGGTGGCAAGCAAAGCAAGCGGCGGTGGTGGCAGGCAAGCTCTGGGGACCGTGGGGGGTGCACCTAGCTACTAGGCCGCGCGGGGACACAGCACCAGGTGGGAAGGGACAGGGACGCAAGTGGCAGCAGCGGCTTACTTATGCAGGCAGGCAGATCAGGAGCAGTTGGCCCACAGGCACATCCTTGTGGGAAGGCCAGCAGAGACACTGGGTCGGGGTGAGCAGGGGGCGGGGTGAGCTGTGAGCGGGCAGGTAAGGGCGGGGCCAGCCGGAGGTGATATTTGCTGGTTCTCCGAACCAATCAAAATCTTCCCTACCGGTTCGCCTAAACCAGCGAGAACCGACTAGATTTCACCTCTGCTTCCAGTCAGTGTTTGACTCCTCACGACTCCCTGGACTAATCCTGCAGTTTTCTTGGCAAGATTTTTGAAAATTGCTTGACATTAGCTGTTTCCTGGGGCTGACAAAGAAATGACTGGCTTAAAGTCATCCAGCTGGTTTCATGCCTAAGGCAGAGCTAGAACTCATTGTTTCTTAGTTTCTAGTGTGATAAATTAATCAACCCCTCAAACTGAAATTTTCTATGCATCCATAGAACACCTAAAATAATTATCTAATCATTTATTGCTTAGTGCAAAAATATTTAAGTCTCCTAATAAAACTAGTTTTTCACTGTTGAAAACATTTATTGTTTGAAAATTTTAAAAAGAAGGAAATAAAGTTTATCTAAAATTAAATGTTAGTACAATTATGCTCAAGAATGCATTAAGCAGTCTAAAATTATAATATATTATATTCTTAAAAACAATATGAAGGAGAGAGAAAATGACTGCAAGGTTAGATAATTAGTTTCCCAAGAAAAATATAACTGAAAAGAGTATTGAACATCAATGTTTACTGAGCTGCATAAACAATAAACAAACTGAACAAATGAAATATTTTAAGGAAGAATTTTTGGATAAAATCCAAGAATTAATATTCTACTTGCTAATATAATTAAGCATTTAATAACTGAACCAGAAAATGGGTGCCAATTATTTTTATCTTAGCATCATCAGCATGAGTTTTACCACAAACAGCATGTTTTTAACTTAGTTCTTACAGAATCTTAAAAGTTTTGCAATGGAAACAACCTCCCAAGCTTTATTTAGGATAGGGCAGCAACTTAAGTGTTGCCTATGCATTCAATAAGACTAGATATAGCAATGAAATTATGTTTTTATTTTTAGCTACAGTGGGAAAAACTGAAGATGATTGGGTATTTTTTATGCATTCTCAAACCCAAATATTTCCTGGATCATGAGTCAGTTTAAGTGTCTGTACTTCATTCACAGAGCATGACAGCTAAAATTAGCCTCTGAAATGAACACTCTTTAAAAACCATCTTCCGATTCTGCCAAGCCTGTTACTCCACACATATAAAATACCATTATGTTACCACTGCATTTCTTCAACCATAATATTGTGGCAGCTATAAAATAGAATGGGCCATGTGAAGAGAGCAATAGTTATTGAAATGTTATGTGATAGCACACTATCCACAAATCATCCTGTTGTCGTTATTAGTTAAATCATGAAAATATTCAAATATACTGTCATCCTATTAGAAGCAATCAGAATTATCCATTTGATTGTCTTTGTATTTCAGACAAAATTAGAGAGTTTTACTGCAAAATTATAAATGCTTATGCAAGTGGTAGACAATGAATTGCAGTATAGTGAATTTACTGGAACAATGAGGGGGATGAGATGTCCCTTATTTCCTTAAACCACAAATCATTTGCAGAGATTTTTGTAAATGATGTAAATCTGCATATATTAGATACAATTAATATAAAATTAGCTTTCTTGACCAGACTATTTCAGATACAATAGCCTTGCCCATGATTTCAATAGCAAGAAATGTGATCTATTGAATCTGGAAATCCAATAAATGGGAGGGTCTATTAAATTAAGGTTCTACTGTATTTAATGTTAGAATTAAGAAAGTATTATTCAAATTTACTGTTCATGGAAAAGTGTTGAGAATTATTCTAACAAAAATTAATCCAACAAGTTACCCAACTAGTATGGCGGAAAGCTGCAGATTCCATTTTGTCAACCCATCTATCTGCTCTTGGTTAATATGTAAGGTCAGAAGCCAAGATTCCAAGAACAAGCAGCAATAAGCAACTGAAAACACTGCAATAGTTTTCAGATACATTAGGCCAGGGGTGTCAAACTGGATTTCTTCAAGGGCCGGATCAGCATTGTAGTTCTCTATGGGCCGGGGGGGAGCAGCAGGGAGGGAGATGGAATGGCGCCTCCTGCAGCACTCTGCTGGCTGAAAACAGGCCATGCGGAGGCCCCATGAGACCTCCATGTAGCCCGTTTTTGGCCAGCAGAGTTCTGCTAGAGGCCGAAAACAGGCTGTGCAGGGGCCTCACAAGGCCTCCGTGCAGCCTATTTTGGTCAGCAGAGGCACTGCAGGCCAGTCCTTTGATATTTTCAGGCCAGCCCCAAGGGCCAGTTTTAAGCACCCGCGGGCCTTGAGTTTGACACCTCTGCATTAGGCAGTCATACACTGCAGCAGAAATCACAGAAAGCTGACCCTAAAGATCAAACTAGTGGGAAAGTCCAGAAACACAATCAAACAACAGCTAATGAATCTACAGGAATACTATAACTATGACAAAGCAAGCAGTCAGAGCAAAAGACTTATTTCCAGTAATCTGGTACATTTAAAGGAGGTTTAAATATTCCACAAGGAAACTATTCAGCAAAAAGTCCTTCGGCTACCTGCATATACCTTCATCTGCCTCTCCTGCCAGAATCTATAACCTTCTCAGCTAACCTAGGACTCTGCATTGTACAGGCTTTTGACCTTTTAACCTAGGTTTTTCTTGATGGCTGGAGGGAAGGGGTATCTAACTTCTAATCAGTATTTGGATCACTTGGTCCAGGCTGAAGAGACTATAAGGTAGAAACCTCTGGCAAGGCAGGATTTGGTTCCATAATGTAAGGGCTGTTGCAGTTAAGACTTCTGGGAAGTCTGCCTCCTGCCCAATGTATGGTGCGGAAAGTGGATGAACAACAATGCAGGCTTACAATGCTCAGGTTACTTCTGCAATAAACCTTCAGGCTGCATTAAGTTCTGTATGGATATGCACATTTGCCTTTCCTATTCAACCTATAAAATCCCATTGGCATTTTGTACTGTTCCACAATTTCTGAATATGCAGCTCATTTTGCATGTCCATTTGCAGTCATCACTGATCTTTGCATTTTTATTTAGTTTCTCCTTTACATTTTGCTATAGTGTTGGATTACTATATACAATCCACATATTCACTGAGGCTGCAAACAGATAACATTTGACTCTTAAGGCATACGTCTACAGCAGTTATCAAACTCAATTTCATTGAGGGCCACATTATGTTTGACCTCGGGGGCCCGGGGGGGCAGCGGGCAGGGCCAGCTCGACGTCACGGCCTCCCCGAGCTCCATTTTCACTGACAGAGTTCTGCAGGAGGTCGTTGTGGCTGAAAATGAAGCCTGGGCAGGCCATGTGCAGCCTCTCCGAGCTATGTTTTCACTGGCAGAGGGCTGCAGGAGGCCGTTGTAGCCAAAAATGGAGCCTGGCACGGCTGTATACAGCCCTCCAGAGCTCCATTTTCACTGACAGAGGCACTGCGGGCCGGTCCTTCGCTGTTTCCAGGGCAGCCCCATGGGTCAGATCTAAGCACTCTGCAGGCCGCAACCAGCCCATGGGCCTTGAATTTGACACCCCTGATCTACAGGAAAGGCATGATAAAAAGTAATAATAGATACCGTAATTCTTGCAGATAGGAGCATCCACATATAAGCCAGCCCTCAAATTTTTGACCAAAATAGCCGAAAAACTGCCCCATATGAATTGCATATGGAAACAAATTAATAGTCGGTAACACTATTCCAGGATAATATGATATAGTTCTTGATGCCTAAAGATCTAAATTATAAATTTGATTTCCTGATCATTAATGGGATGATAGTTTTATTATCTGAAGCACAAAATTTCATTAAACCCTTTCTAAAAGCAAATCCTATTGATGTATTCGTAGGAATGAAGCCAACTGCATGCTTAGGGCAACCCCAACATTGACAGAAAGCATTTCAATCATTAAGTGATGCAGTCATTAAGCAAGTCATCACATGACCCAATTTTAAAACCACTTTTACTGAGGTCATTAAGCAAATCATGTGGCTGTTAAGAGAATATGGCTTCCCAACTGACTTTGCTTGTTGGAGGTCAGCTGAGGAGGTCACAAACAGCAATCACATGACCATACGACTCTGCAGTCATCATAAATGCAAGTCAATTGCCAAATGTCCAAACTGTGATCACATGATCACATCTGTGACATGTGATGGCAGGGGTAGTATGGTGGCCATAACTTTGAGAATGCGTCATAAATCACTTTTTCTGAGGCCCTCATAACTTTGAACCATTGTTAAAAGAATGATCATAGGTCAAGGAATAATTGTACTTTATCCCCAGGAACTAATTAGGCTATGCATAAATATGTTTCTTCTATATTAATATGTGTGTGTGTGTGTGTCCGTGTGCACATATGCATGCACACATACAAATATAAGGATATATTCAAGGCACAGGTCTAGCCATAGTGATCTCTTTTTATAAAAAGGAAGTAAAGATCCACCAATTACCATCCCATCAGCCTTCTTAGTATATAATAAACTTTATGCCAGATATTGGGAACTATTGGATTGGGTCATAACTGAAAACATCATGACTGAGATGTAGCTGAGCTTTAGAGAAAGTCAATCATTTCTTGATCATTTTCTAATTCTTCAACATTTAGTTGAAAAAAAATACTCTGTTAGAGCTTGTCCAGCGCTTTATGCAACTTTTATTGATCTTAGATGTCCCTTCAACCTTGTCTCCAGACCCAAATATAGAAGAAATTGAGGTACTCTTCAAAGGATAGAAGGTCATTTTTTCTTATCCATAAATTCTATGAGCATTCCCAAATGAAAATGCAGTGCAATGTGCATGGACATTACACCACAGAAACTACTGTTAAAAGAGATATTAAACAAGTGTATATTTTATTCCACCCAGCTTTTCAATTTATCAATCTTTTTGTTGATAGATTGAACAAGTCAGTTCTCTCTCCACCAAATTAGTAAACAGCCCTTTCTATTCTCCTCTGTGCAAATGAAGTTTACTGCTTTCACAGATGCAGATTGATTTGAGCTGGATGTTTTACATACTTAACTATTATCAAGAAAAAAAATGCCTCAAATCAACTACTCCAAAACAAAGGTTATGGTGCTTGCTAAGGATCCTAAATTAAATAAACTAAATAATCCCCTGATTGAACAAGTCAAGTACTTAAGTATTTTTTCACATCTGTTAATCATAAAGCCCATGTTGATTACGCTATCCTAAACATTATAAAAATTAATCTCAGTGCTACAATTTTTCCATTTCTCTAAAAGAGCAGAGTTTGTACCTGAAGCACTTAAGTTTTTGGAATTTAATTTGGACTTTATGGGTGACTTCCTTCTCTTTTGTAAAAGTACAATCCCAATTTTAGGAATGCACCCCACCAATTTTCTAATGCAGTATTGTGCCATGAAGTCCATTTATTTAAAATCAGAATCTGACTGGATTCACATATTTTCCTACTGTGATTTTCTCCCAAATGATTTGGCTCTTCTGATCTTGGTTAACAATTTTAATTCTTCCTGGATCTAAGCACATCATGAGATATTAAAATCTCTTGGCTTTTCACGGGTCACAATCATCCAGATGGACTATGAACATGTATCAGCCACTCTTAGCAATGGCTATGGAACGGAGATACAAATGGATCTCTCAGTTTTATCAGGAACATGTTTTTGAGTTGTACTATTCATCTATTCCATTCTGCTAAGTACTTTAGCTATACAGAAGTCCCCAAATTCAGAAGGGTGTTATTTCTGGCTAGATTTAATGCCTTCCCAACAGCTGTTACTAAGGGGAGATATGGGAACATCTCATTTGAGTGGAGACTGTGCTCTGGTGGTGTAGGAGGAACTGAAATGCTGGATCATGCTGGATCATAGTGTTCATTTTATCTTAACACTTGGCAGGAGTTGTTATCTCCATTTTTAGTCAAGCATCCTGGTCATTCTGATTCTTCTCACTTCCATTTGTTAGTATTACATTTTGTTAAACGTACACTATGCCCCAGTTTTTGTCTAAATAGCTTAGATATATCTTATTTGCTTTTGCTGACTACCCATTTTAATTGTAGTTCTTGAACCAGTTGACTATGTTTATGCATTATGCATAAATGCATCGTATTTATTTTTATTAAACTGTTTGGATTCAAGAATTGTATTTCAATTTAGAATTTGCTTATGCTGGCTTATAGTAAACCATTCCTTCATTCAGGACCGATGTGAATGTGTTGAGTTGGTATATGTGCGTGTTTGTACCCTGCTCTCCCCTGCCTTGTATCTGTGTGTGTTTATGAGTACGTGTGCCCTGGAACTATAAAGTGGACTGCCCACTTTCCAGTCTGGTTCATGTGACCAGGAAGGAAATGGCTTAGAATGGAATAGTTGGTATCAGTCCAAGTTACTGCCACTTGCCTCTCCCATAGTGATTCACCTTGGACATTTTTCATTCCTTTTTTTTCCTCCACAGCCTTTAATGGGATGAACCCAGTGGTACGCTGCAACCAGCTTATAGTGGCTCATGAGACCCTATTGTTAAATTTTCTGGAATTTTGTGAGCCAGTTGAAAGCACAGCTGAACCATGACGTCTAATGCATCAATCACTTGTTCAGTGCCTAATAGCACAGCGCAGTGGTGGCAATGCAGACAGCAAAACCTGTGGTTAAGCATTTATTAGTAGACCACTTTTTGAACAATCTTGTTTTTCATTCATTTGTATCCCACCATTATTCTTTTTACAAACAACTCAAGATGGTAAACACAGCCAACGCATCTCCCTCCTCCTGTTTTCCCCACAACAACAATCATGTGAGGTGAATTGGGCTGAGAGAGAATAACCAGCTCAAACTCACTCATCTGACTTTCATGGCTAAAATGGGACTAGAGCTCACAGTCTCTCTGCTTCTGCGCCCACACTCATTCTGTTCTGCTTTTGAAGAGTTATCCTCTTAATATAGAAGCAGACCAATGGATAGAAAGACAGAAAGAACCCGGATCCCCTTCACATAATTTCTTTCCAACATTCCAGTTGGTTGAAAAAAATCGAAAGAAAAATGGAAAAGGGTAAATGTTCTGTCAACAGGAGGAGATTCAATGTAATAATACTGTGCGTGTTACTTATCTCTTTGTAAAGTTCAGAGTATGCACTGTAGTTTGAATTTCTCACATAGATAAATGAAGAGAAAGCAGTATAGGAACGATTATCTACAAATTATTAAAATGAGACCATCTACTCTTGCCATGAACGTATACTGGAAGAACACCTCTTCACCTAGGAACTGGATTGGGTGGGAGTTGAACATGTACTTTCTTGCCACCAAGGAATACTGTACAGTCCTCAGCTGCCACAAAGAATGTAAATAAGCCAGCTCTGGATCTGCAGAAGTCACTTGGCTCAGAAGGAATCAAATATCTTTGGGGACTAATTCTTTCAGCCAACATGGATAAGATCCTCCATCACACTGAATGAATGGAGAACTAATAGGGAACCTCACTCTTAGATTGTATCTGAGAATTGTTATCCTCATTTCTTTCAAGAGTTTCCTTCTCCAGCAAATTCTTCGCAGCTTAGTTCATCCAAACCTATTTTTAAGCGGCTTAAAATCATCTTCCACTATGCTAAACACAATTAAGATGGCTTATCTTGTGAAGATAAAAATATCTTGGAGTTCCAAAGATCACATTGGTCTACACAAACTTCAATACAAAGTAAGCAAAAGTCCAGACCTATTTCTGTTTCTTTTATTTGCTTTTGAAAAAAAAAGTTCTTTATAGAGATGTCAAGCAGCCCTTTTAAAAACCTGACTCATGGGGACTGTGCCATGGATATTCTGAGGGGAATCATTCTAGTACACTCCTTACTCTCTTTCTCCCTTCTGCTTCTAATTTGTGAAAAGGACCTTGCAAGCTTATGCTTAATTTTTGATTAACCACAGTTTGCCATGTCATCACAGTTGACAATCTACTGTTCATGTTAACTACAGTTTCTTTGAAATGATCTCTAAGCACACACCAATTAAGATTTATATCATTTCTCAGCTTTGAATAATGTAAGATACCGTTACTAAAACCCAGGAGCAGAAGACTATCTTGCAACTTCCAGATGAGTGTGTCTGAGATTCGGGAAGGATATCGAGGGTTTTCTTGCAATAGCAATAGCACTTAGACTTATTTACTGCTTTATAGTGCTTTACAGCCCTCTCTGAGTGGTTTACAGAGTCAGCATATTGCCCCCAACAATCTGGGTATTCATTTTACCCACCTCGGAAGGATAGAAGGCTGAATCAACCTTGAGCCTGGTGGGATTTGAACTACCAAATTGCAGGCAGCGGATAGTCAGCAGAAGTGGCCTGCAGTACAGCACCTTTACCACTGCGCCACTGAGGCCTACAAGCTGCTGCATTCCTTGCAATTTATTGTTTTATTTTTATTGTTTTATATTTTACCTGCTTATTATTGTTGAAAAAGAAGTGGCTGATAATTTAAAAGACTTTTCCACCTTGCCTGCAAAAAAAATTGTGGCAGGTAGCAAAGGGCCACTTGCCATTTTAATTAAGTACAATAGCTTCAATTAGTCAGGGAACAAGCAAGCAATGGAAATACTTTTCATTGTGCGAAAGATCAAAAAAGGTTTACAGTTGGTATCCAAATCTGAATGAAAATAGCCATTCTTATAATAAAAATGATGTAGCTGAAATTATTTCATATGCAGAAGTTCATATACTTCTTATTAAGATGCACAGTGATAAATAGAATTAGGAACATGCATTTACTCTATTTTGTTACCAGTAGCTGCTATTGTTAATTATAGTATCAAAGCTAGTCTCCCAGTAATAGCTATCAATCCCCATTACTTTTATGAATGGGTCCTACCCTTTTTGAAGTCAGCCAAATGGGTAGTCAGCACCACATTTTTTGGTAGCAAATTCCAAAATGTAATTACATGTAATATGAAAAAATGTGCTGCCTGAGAAAATACAAGAAGTCTTACCTCCTACTAACCAAACCAATATACACAAAACTCAATGCCAGTAAAATTATTTTGCGGCAACCGGGTGGTGGTGGTGGAGGAGAGGACCATAAGAATCATTCCTTCACCCTGGTTGAAAACATCAACAATTAAGTAAACTATTAACAATCTACTGATATCCAAAATTGCTGCCTCTATCTAATGGCAGGGCTAGCTGTGAAACCCACCTTGTGTCCTACATTAAGGAACCTATAACTGTTATTTGCTTTTTCAAAATGCATTCACAAATTGCCAAATCTAAGAATATCACCTCTTTCAAATGGCCCCCCAAGGAACTACTTATCCATTCCTTTCTTTCATACTCTTTTTCCTTCTTTTTTCACAGAGATCATTCCATTTTCAGAACCCTAAATAAAACACATTAATTTATAAAAGCCTTCCTGTGCTGATAACAGACAAAGGGCAAACTCATAATTCTTGGTTGTGTATACAAAGAATGAAACTGAACAAATGTGTGGGAAAGAAGGAGCAACTAATATGACAGTGTCAAGCTGCCATAGCAAAAGAACTCAGCCGTAAGTATAATATTTCATTTTAATATTAAGGCAAAAATGCTACAAATTCTGGAGCCTAGAATTGTCTTTTAGAAATTAAAAATGAATTGATTTTAAGCATTTTTAACTAATAGTGAGCATGCAGATTGACTGTCTTCATGATGATCTAGCTCCAACTTAGTCTTTCAGGTCTACTGTATAGTGCAATATTAATGCAATATCAGGGGTTTTCAATTCAACTGTATAGAATGTGAAGGATGTGTGTTTGGGTTTTATTTTTATAGTTATAATGTACTCTGCAGCCTTGGCCTCTCTCCTGAATATTTAGGCCAATTAATCCTGGAGAAGGTCAATACAGTATCAACAGTATCAACAGTAGAGTCCTTCAAGTTTTGGGGTTCTAGAATTTCACACCTAACATTAATGGACACCTAACATTAAAACCATCATTAAAAAGGCACAACAAAGAATGTTCTTCCTATGTCAACTCAGAAGTTCAGGCTGCCCCAGGAGTTTTTGATACAGTTCTACAGAGAAATTATTGAATCTGTCATTTGTACTTCTATAGCTGTCTGGTTTAGCCCAGCAATTAAACAGGACAGGTACAGACTGCAGAAAAAAACAACTGAAACCAACTTGCCTTCCATTGAGGACCTGTATACTGCACAGGCCAGAAAGAGGGCTGAGAAAATATTTACACACTCCTCACATCCTACAGATAAACTGTTTCAATCTCTCCCCTCAGGATGCCACTATAGGGCATTGAATGCCAAAACAACTAGACACAAAGACAGTTTTGCCCTTGTGCCATCACTCTGCTGAACACCTAATTACCACAGTAATGTCTTATGTCTAAAGGATATTTACTCATGTAGTACGGCTGTATTACTATTATCCTTCTCATCTTTTTGATCACCTTCTCCTATTGGTATTTATCATTATATACTTTGTTGTTTGTATTACACTGAGAGCTTATGCACCGGAGACAAATTCCTTGGGTGTCCAATCACACTTGGCCAATAAGATATTCTGTTCTGTTCTATTCTATAGAATTAAAGTATTACATAATCAACTAAATAGCCAATAAAATAAGCAAAATTACAGGTACAGATAAATAAACTTGAACCGTTTTAATTTTGAGTATATTGCCTTTTCAAAGTCCAGTTTTCCTAAGGCAGTTTATAATTTCTAGAGGTGAATTTAAATAATAACCAATGCCTTACAGAGTTTACTACTCTCACCTTTGAAGGTAATCCAGTTGTTTCATTAAAAATGTGTTGGATCTCAATCTGAAGAGATATAAATAATCTAACAGAAACTATATAAAATATTCAACTGCACTGTATGCATACTTACAGAGTGTGCAAATTTTAATACTCTGCAAATTTTGCCACATCTTCCAACCACCTCAGGCAAAATTAAAACATAAAATTAATGCCATGTTAAAGCCACTCACATTTCCAAAATGCTATCCAATTCTTATGTTCTGCGAATAGAGCCATAATGCAACAATACTATTGAATGTTATAGAATAGATACTTCTCAAATAGCTAAATCACAGTATTTAAAAGATGCTGAAACCAAGCAAAGGATACCTTAGATAAGAGTCAGAGTTTGCAATTTTACATGGATTATTGCTCAGAGCTACACAATTGGCATTTTGTAGTATTGCTTGATCACTTATGAAGGTACATTACATCACAAAAAGAGTGTGGCCACCTACAGAGATAGTGATAGTGATAGAGGGAGAGAGAGATGGTGAGGGATGGAGAGAGAAATGCATAAACCAGAGGATATGTGTACAGCTGTTTCTACAATATCACATACATATATACATGTTTCAGCTGTTATACTATATAGCTGTTCATCTGAATTCATCAGCATGAAAACTGCAGGCATTTGTCCAGGTAGTCACCAGGAGTCAACACACACTTGAAGACACCCCCCTCAAAAAAAAAAGGGGGGGGGGAACTACACAGAAAGCAAGTGATAAATCAGAGCTATATTGTAAGTATAAATCAAATGAGAAATTAAAAGCATATTAATGCTCATCAAAGCAATTGAGAAAATATATCTAAGTGTTTTAGATTTCCTGTCTTTTGCTAATTGACCACTGATCCAAAGCAGCCTACTTTTTGGGATAAGAGATCAATAACGCCAGAGAAAACCTTGTATTGATGGTGGCAGAGATTCCATACAGAAATATTACAAAAGTTCAAAGTAAACAAATTAGATTAATTTCAAACTGGAGGTGTTCAGAAATTAGAACCACCATATAAGAATAGGGAAGTATTCTATAGCATCCATAGTTTGGACCCTTTAATGTACTTTCTCCAAAGGGTCCTAGTTTTATCTTAGAAAGTAAGGTAAATCATAGGATCTGCACAAATGAGTGCTTTGCAAAGGGAACTAGCAGGAGTAACACATATTTTATTTAAACACTGAAGTAGCTATGTCTTCTAGAAGGCTTGTCACAGTTGCCATGGGAGATTTCTAGATTCTCTGCATGTGTATGCAAAGGCAATGCTTCCACTGGGGTTACTAGCAAAGAAAAGCATCAATATGTCCAAGTGACTGGGGAAAGATCTCAGACCAACTGGGGTGAGCTTTCCAAAGTCCAAGTGTGTCTCAGGGCTTCCAAGAGGATACTTCACTCTTGTCAACATACTTTACAAAGTATCTCTTGAAATATTTTGCACAATTCTAGAAATTGGGCCAATTGTCATACATGGCTATTTGTATCATACCCAGCATTATTTTTTTAATGATACAGTGGTAAGAGATTCTGGAATGCTCTCCTTTGAATCTTAAATTCTTGTTATCTAAGATAAGACAGCATATTTTAACATAACCTCCCTTAAAGGATGCATTTTAGCTGTTTTAATTGTCTTATTTCTCCAGTGGGGATATCAACCCATTACGGTCTCTCCTTCAGCCAATCTGAAATGCTGACAAGATTTGAAAATCATTGACCCCCTGTGGGTGCTGCAAAGACAAAAATACCTTCATCTTCCACTTTAAGAAAAGGCAAACAAAATAAAAGATTCAGTGCTGAAAGAAGAAAGCAACAAAATACTTATCAGATTCATGCCTCTTAGCATTCTGTGGACTCTGCCAAAACCTAAGTACAAAACCATCACTGGGACTTCTCTTAAAGGGTCTGAAACTATGTGAAGGTTTGAGGAAGAATTCCATCCAAAAATGAAATGAAGTCACAACATCTCAAAAAAGCCCTAAAATTGCTTCAGAGCACTTTCATCTGAGACAGAATTCAGGTCTTCAGTACAGTTGATGTTGAAGACCTAAGCTGCTTTCAGAGTGGCACCAAAGCCAAGAATGACAAGGCCTTTCACAAAGGCTATTTCCACACTAGCAATTTATACTACCATCTAGAATCCTTCCAACCATTGTTGTGCAAAAATAAAAGACCAGTTGTTGCCTTCCCACCTATGAATGACTAGGTTAAGGAGTGATTAAACTTGAAGTCAAATGTTGCTTCTGTCGTCCAAGAAACATTAGCTCTCTAAACATGTAGTGCTGTTACTGTGGGTACTACGGTGAGGAAGGCATGGCAGAATAAGTCCAGCTGTCAAATATTTGTGGCTTCTTTGTGACTTGTGTGGGTACATAAGCTTATGAAATGCTTGCTATTGATAGATCTGGCTGCACATTGGTGGACAGAGACAGTACCCATAAGTCATTCACGTATTAGATGGATATT
>JANHFL010006305.1:80698-92382 GCA_032468155.1 Oxyrhabdium leporinum
ATAAACGTTTGAAGGTTAAGCAGGCAATGTTAAATCTTAGGACAATTTGCTTTGAGTTTCTTTGCTTACAATTAATATATTCTAAAGATTCAGGATCAAAATATACACACCATGGCAAGTGATTTATGAAAACTTTTCCAAACATTTCTTTTGAAAATACTAAATTTCATTCAAAACACTGTAAAATAAAAGGAGCATCTGGAGAATAATGTCAAGCAGGTGTACTGTTTTTAATAAGGCTATAAATACACTTACAGCAGTACTGAGAGAATGTTATTTATTTTTTATTCAGATATATTTATCACGTTTCCATAGTCAGTACCTAAGTAACCAATAACAATATATAAAAGCTATACCAGAAAGGCAACTGCAAAATAAATATCATGAAAGTGTTTACTTTTATGCATTGCATTTTCCTGATCAAAAACCAAGAACGCATAATCTATGAAAAACTGGATAACAACAATACATGAAAATGAAGAAAAAGGTGGTTTTCCAGATGCAAGTTAAATGTGAGACAGATAACAAGCACTATGTCAACCAACAATTGTAATGTGTTAAAGCTCCATTGTATTGTTGAGACCTGAGATAGCCTGAAGCCTTTTGTTGTATATGAGTTCATCAATATCTTGCCCAATTGTCCTGTTAAAAAGTGTTATTTTTTTTCAAAATGATCACTTTGAAATCTGTAATGGATTGTTTTGAGAGGTTAAAATCCTCTGATATGCCTTGTTCTTTTTTTGAGTCCTGAAGTCAAATGTGTCCGTTAATTCTTTTGTACAAAGTTTGGATTGTTTATTCTATATTGAATTCAGAAGGACATTGCTAGCAAAGAATGGTATATTTCACATCAGAGGAAGAGTATGTGATCAACACAAGAAATTTCTAACACATTACAATTGTTAAGTGATAAGATACTTGCCTTACATATAATTTGTACTTTGATAACCACCCTGTCTTTCCCCATCCCCCTTTTCTGTTCATCTCTTCCCAATTGAAACGCAACATCAATTTAGCCACCTCATGCATCCGATGAAGTGAGCTGTAGTACATGAAAGATACATGTACCTTACTGTAATAATATGAATAAGCACTAACAGAGTCCTGATTTGTGGCTTTAAAGGAATGTGAATCTGATCTCCCATTACAAAATACTAATCCTCATAATTCTTCCAACTTCCTTAAAGGATGTATGTATGTTCCCACAGTTAGGATATAGAAAATTGCTTATAGCTAACAGATAAAGCATACATTCTATCACTATTGTTGTATGTACATTGAGAACTTACGCACCAGAAACATATCCCTTGTGTGTCTAATCACACATGGCCAATAAAGAATGCTAGAATTCTATACATGAATTGCATTTTTAAATCAAGCAGCAAAAAGCAAGCAAGAAGGTGAAGACATATTGCAGATATTAACAAAGTAAAAAACTAGATTCTAGTTTCTAGTCTGCTATGACATTTCCAAACATTCTTAATTTCAGAAAATTCTTTTTACTTTCCAATCAGCAATCCAAGGAACACCTAAATATCATGGAACCATTTTGAATATATATGATAAATTTTATAGGGGAAATTTTGGTTTCAACCCATCAAATGTCAAAGCTGTATCTTATCATCATCGTTCTGAATAAAAGACAGAAAGCAATGTTGGGGGCTATCCAAACAATCCCTTTGGAAGGGATCTTGGAAATCATCTAGGTCAGTCTCTGCTCTGTTCCAGAATCCACAACAACAAACATATCTGACAGATAGCCATCTGCCTTCTGTTTAATCCCCTCTAATGAAGGAGTACCTGTCTGTTTCCTTTTGAACACCTTTTAGATGTTTTTAGTGATGACTAATCAGAATGTATCTCCTTGTTATTAAAATTCAGCATTTCTTGTCCTGTCTTCTTGAGCAACTCTAAACAACTATTCCCTGTCTTCTACACAACAGCCCTTCAGATACTTTGAGACAGCATTAATATTTCATGCAATCTTCTAGAAAATAAAACAGTAAGAAACATTACTGAGGAACTTGCCACCTTACAAACAGCCTTTCCCAACCCAATATCTTCCAAAAAAATAGTAGACAGCAGCTATCATCAATCCAAACTACATAAATTGGTTCCATATAGTGATGACTGTTGCAAATGAATCTAAGACACAAAACTATCACCCATTTGCATGCTAGTATCAGCCCTCTACATCTATTTATGTAGAATGATTTAAAGACTGCCTAGGATTATCAGAAGATATCAGTATTTCCTTTCAGCTGTAAATTTAATACATGGATTAGATAAGCAAAATGCAGCCTTTAGTATCCAGAATATCCAGAATATATATCAGTAAACGATATGTTGATCCTAGTTTGTGGAATGAGGATAACAGCATCTTGGGTAGTGTGCACATGGAAGGTTGTGACTTAGAATGTAAAAGGATAAAATAGTGGACAGTATAAAGTAATGAGTTTAAATGAAACTAAATACACAGAGATCTTGTGCGCCCATTATACTAAAAGAAAGGGGAAGGGTACATTACATTTGCATAAAGGTGATCTAATCAAATCAAATCAAATCCAACCATTATTATAGCCATAAAATAGATTTTTAAAAATGTTACAAGCTAAACAAAAGTGAGATCAATACAGTTTTTCAGATACAGGGAGAAATGGTTGATGTAGGGGAGTATTTTTTTCAATGCACCAACAAAAGGTAATGCATTCAGCCTAGTTAGAATGAAGATCTGGCAAACTTAGTCTCATTTTTTTCATTGTGCACCTTAACTTTCATTACCAAGCTTGCAGATAATTTTCATCTCTGAGAGTAGTGTCATCAGCATAGCATGGTTATTAACATTGCCTCTTTAAATTTTAAAACTATACTTATCATCTTCTAATCCAACTTCACTCAATAAATATTCAACATATAGACTCCCTAAAATACATGTTCCAGAATTCTCTTACTTTGCTTTCATTTCAAATAATCTCATCACTGTTATTTTTAATTCCATCCATACAATGCCTAACTTGCTTCTCTGTTTTTTCTGATATACTGAACTTTTGTCATATAACAAAATGGACATTAGCAGGTTCTCACAATACATTTTCACTGCTTTCAACAAACATTAATCCCTCTCAGCAGGCTACTGCTACTACCCACTGTGTTTGTACAATCAACAAAGGTACAGACCTTAAAACACATTTTAAGGTACAGATCTTAAAATATCTTGGTGCAGTTAAGTAAATAGACTTAACTACTAAAAATTAGTAAATAATTAGTAAACTTTCTGCCAAGGACACAAATTCACATTTATTCTCTAGTTTTTCCACCATTTATTTTCATAACTACCTGTTAGTTACTCAATTCTTCATCCCAAATATCACTTAGTCTAAAATAGATTGTTTTTCAGTTCTGTGGTGCTCATGGTATCAGATAATCTAATATTTGCTGCAAATTCTCTGCATACAAAAGTATATGCACATTCACATCAACCAACGTACTCTACTTCTAACATTACTATGAATATTTCTTATATAGTTATCTATAAAAATATGGAACAACCAAAGGGGTCCTCATATATTGTTATTTTAGTTCTTTTTTACTGTTGCATAATTGGTTAAGCATTCTTTTCTTGTGCTTGCTTGGTTTCCTTCAGTGACTGCTCTTTTGTGTTCAGCAACTAAACTTCCTATTCACATAAAGCAAGATGCAATTAAAGTCTCGTTGCTTAATTATAATCCTTCTCTGAAACACCAAACCTGCAATATTTCTTCTTTCTGATATTCATACATTTCTCAGAAAGTGCACAAGAGCAGAAGAGATCTGTTCTGCCTAGCATAAAGTTACACTGCACTTACAGATTTCATTTGTGTTGCTTCTTATCTCCTTTAAATCAGAATTTACAGACATGTCTTCCAAGCTCATTTATGTTGCAGTTTTTGCAGTCACCCATGCAGTCACCTTCTGTTTATATAAGGGAGCAACAGCATCATTCTTTCAATACTCAGGTAGACATTAATGTCAAACTACACAGCCATTCTACCACGTGACCACAGCCATATTTTATCATTTTTCTACCCCATCTAGTCCAGCAAGTTTACTGTTATCCAACATTCTTGCAGCATTTATGACTTCATTTTCATGTATTTTCCCCCCCTTGGGCACTAGCATATGTAGTGTTTGTTTGAATTCCAGTTGATACTTATCAGTATGTGCCATCAAATTGGTATCAACCCTTAGAGTTGGCCTTGTCTTAATGACCACACAAAATTTGATTTGTTCAATGACACATTTGTTTTCTTGTCTTGTCTTGAGCACCAAAGTTCAAAAGTATCAATACTCTTCCTATCTTGCTTCTTCCAAGTCCAAATTTTGAATACTTTTCAAATTGTGAGTTGGATTCTAAGCACAAATATATGGAGAGGCTGAAATAACAGTATATTTGATGTACACAACATATCTCAGGTAATTTCCTAGAGACTAGCACCATCACATCCAGCTGCCAAAGAGTACATTTACAGGAGGAAAAAAATTAATTAGCACTCTTGTTTCATGCAATCAGACATCCACGAACGTATCTAATATTTTTTAAATGGTTTTATAATATTGTTATGAGTCAAAGGTATTGTTTTTGTTTTGATACATTATATTATTTTCATACATTGGTGTTTATACAGTGTTGACCAGAGATAATTAACACTATAATGTTTAGATAACTTACACCTTTAAAGATAGAAAAGGAAAAAAGAAAAGATATTATATCAGTATTACCTATGATTTAAAATATTAATGTTAATAAGAAGAGGAAAATATTATGAAAGGTATATTTTATTCTTGTTACTAAAATTTTTAATATAAGGATATCAGTAAACAAGTATCTACATTCAGGGACATTTCAGAGTTACAACAAAAATAGTTTAGTATCATATCAGAAGTGTCAGCCTCACCAGATAGAATAGACCATGAAAGGAAGGAAGGCTAAAATTACCTTTACTAAGATTGACTACAATAACATAATCTTGCAAGTCTGATTGTCAATGGCTTCTCCCCTTCTTATATCGGTTAAATTAGGGTGGTGTCTGTTTGAACCATTTTTGTATCCCTTCTTCTTCTTTTAGACTGAAGGTATGATTTTCCCCTTGTTGCTTTAGTAAAGGACAGACAACTTATCACACTTTAAACCTTTGGTGGAACAGGATGATGGAGAGCTATTTGACAGCTGCAGACAAGGCTACCACTTATGTATAACAGCAGACAGGTATATTAGGATATTCCTTCCATGAGTTGACCCCAAAATATTTTTTTGAAAAAAAGGGTGGATAAGAAAATCTAACAACAACAGGAGAAGCAGATTCCCTTTCATGGCTATACATGAACTAAAGAGTAACCCTGTTGGTTGCATTCAGTCATGATAAAACCACTGTCTCCATTTCAACAATTCCTAAATATTCTAGTAACAGAATCAGTAGTAACATGCTTCTACTCAGTAGTTCCAAAATGACATCTGATATACTGGGCACATGTACTTGGATCCTCTACTCCCCTCAATAATATAGTTTCAATTATTTAGTTCATTGTTATTGAAGATATTAATATGGCAGAGGATGTGAACTCAAATTTGTAATACATTTTAATAAATGGAACCACCCTAGAGTAAACTAAAAATATCTTAAGAGATAATAAAATGCTAATTAGGCAAAATACATTAGTCTGATAGTACATTTTTATTAAAAGACAGAAACTTTTGTGAGCTGCAACTCACTTCATGAGCATAGCGTGGCTGGATTAATGTAGGATTTAAATCAGGTTAGGAGAGGGAAAGGGAGGGAAAGGTGGCTAGGTTATGCAGATACAGATCACATATGAAATAGCAGATACAGATTAAAATGACTTATCAATTAACAATTGTAGTTAGTTAAAAACCCATTGTGTTTGTTGAGACCTTTTGAGGTGTCTTGAAACCTTTTGATGTTTGTGAGTGCAGCAATCTGTTGCCCAATGTTGCTGTTAAAGTTTCAGCTTTCCAAAATTGTCACTTTGGGATCTGCAATATAGTATCCTGGGAGGCTGGAATGTTCTGCTATAAGTTTGCCCTTGTTTTTAGTCCTGATGTAAAAGTGATGTTCACTTTTGCCTTTATAAAGTAAAGGAATTCCAAGTAAGGTTTGTTCCATTTGTTCAGAAGTAAGTTGCTGCATTTTCCATTAAATCTACTGCATATGAAGGCACCTTTAAATTTGGCTGAAAAATACATTCCCTTTTTGCAACTTTTGATAACTTTACATCGACTTTAAATCTAATTCCCAAAAACAGATTGTGGGACAAATTAAGGTGATCCACCATCGACAAAAGGCTGCTTCTACTACCCAGTCTTTTTACTCTAACACCTCTTGGAGAGTTAAGACACTCCCCTGGGTTCACCTTTCTGAAGCTGTTTCAATTTAGAGAAGAATAAGGCAAGATTGTACTGGCTTCCTTAATTTTAATTCCTATATAAATTCAATAATTTTGATGCTTATACTCTCTGCTCACCATCTTTCAGTCCTAACATAACAAGAGGCTCTTGACATGCAGTCAGTGTAATTATTATGTCCACTTCCCAGCTAGAAATGAGAAGGGCTTTGGCCTTTTTGGTTTAGAAGAAAGATTATTAATAAAATGTCATAAAAACCAAGTTCTAGTATTTATTCAATACTATTGTAATTTTCAGAAATGATCAATTAATTGCACTTCAACTGTGCAGACGTGCTATTCCACACCTCTTTATCTTGTAGTGCACTTCTTTCCTACTAGGCTGATGTTGATCAGTGTAACTCCACAGTTATTATGAGATTTATTTTTATTTAAAAAGGGGTTCATTATTTCCCTGTAGTCTGTAAGATTGTTTTAGCCAAGGCTGTTCCTCAACTTCTTTATGGTACTCAAATTTGTCCTCTTAGCAAGTTCAATATTCTTGAAATTGTTCAAACTAAGTTTATTAGAGTCATTCTTGCACTCCCAAAATATATTAAAAATTCTATCTTATGTTTGGAGATGGATTTGGCTCCTGTAGTTGATAGAACTTGGTTCCCACCCATCAATATTTAGTTAAAATTAATTTTCTTCCCTATAGGTTTGGTCCTTAAAGGCCACATTAAATCAACATGGGTTAAGAAAGCTATTGACAAAATTCATTCACTGCATTTCTCAGTGGAGAGCCTCTGCTGATGTAAAGAGCAAGGAAGATGGCCTTTGATGGAGATATGCAAGTTCTATTGCTAAGATGACTAGAAGTAAAACATTTTCTAAGTCCAGAATTTAGTCCACACTTAGAAGTGACATAGAGAGACATGTTCCTAATTCACTGGAGTATAAGATGGGGTACCACACAATCAGTCATGCAACATTTTGTTACTATAGCCAATCTCAATATGAGATTGTTGATATCTTGATCTGATCTATCTAGTAGGGCTGACATCTCACTAATTTCTAAAATGACAGAAATGTTGTCAAGCAACACTTCTAGGATGTTGACCTTCAAATCAATCTAACTCTAAAGTCTAGTTCTATAATTTTGGGGATTGTTTCAAAAGGTTTTGTACCAGCTTCAGACCTATAATGAACATAACAATAATGAACATTTGCCGAGCCTCTATGATATGTAGGCTCAATGCACTTTCCTCAGTATTCTGATACTGTACTATACTGTACTGATCAGTACTATACTGTACTGATACTATATTGCAAGCACATCCCTCCCCACTAGTACTCATGCCCACGTGGGAACAGTGAATAAAGTCTCTGAGCCATATGCTCCTTTGTTGTTCCCTTTACAGGGGCTCTTGGATGACTCTCATCCACTCCATTCTGAAGAAGTTTCTGGACAAAGAGCATGACTTCTATTTGTTTTCCTCCTATCTGATAAAAACTGACATATATTTTCCTAGTTGCCCTGTTTTGTCTCTTTGTTCACTTCACTTTACTTGTAAGTAAAGATTTGGAGTTTCATCAATTTCCTTGTATTATATGTTATTTTACTTTACTATTATTATATTCTTTATCTCAATTTTTAAAGATTTTTATATTCTTTCTTATATATCTCATATTTATATTTACTTCTTTTAAACACACACACATATACACATGTATTCCTCAGGCTACAATTGCCATTGCTAAACTATGTAGTTATAAAATTTAATGGCATCTAGGTTTTTGTCCTAATGCTAAGACATGTGGGATGTTAAGTAGGGAGTAGAGGGAGTCCTGGGTAAGGAGCATGGGGGTGCCACAAGAGCGTGGGGGGAAGCTCTGGGAGCTCTAACACAGAATGCATATGAATTGGGGGAGGGGGTTGCTGTGGTATAGCATCAAGGAAGGCAGCGTATGGGTATTCCCCGTTGACTTTGCTTGTGGGAAGCTGGCAGATAAGGCTGCAAATGGTCAACATGTGACTATGGGACATTAAAATTCTCAGAAATGGCAGCTGATTTTCAAGTACCCAAATTGAAGTTATGTGGCTGGGTTGCTGGTATGACCAGAACATCGAGGACTAGTTATAATTACCGTTCATTCAACGTTGCTTCAATTTGCACTGAATGAGTGGTCAGTATGCATGGAACACTGGTACTTATATTCACTTTGTAGGTTTTATATTGCTAATTTATCGCTTCATGGAATATAGTAAATGATTTGGTTTGTGTACTTATTGGGGCCTGTGGTGGTGCTGTTGGGGTAAATGTGAGACCAAAGTAGATATACGGATTTGTTGCAGGGTCTGGTTCCCATATTAGCACCATTGTCCTTTTGATGCTTCTGAGAATCTGCTTCAGATTGGGAATTTGTTTGTATGCAAGTATGGGCTTCCCACCCCATTGCCTGAGTATCGTTGTCCAGTATCCTTCATTATAATATATGACATCATCAACAATAATGGAGGAAAATGGACTCCTGCAACTTTATTGGCACTATCTGTTTGAACTGAATGACAGTTTTTCAAATAAATGCAGAAAAAAAAATAGAAATCAAATCACTTTTCTGAAAGCCAAATATTGTCACTGAAATCTCTACTTGGGTTTTAATCTGATTTACATGGAAGGTGTTTTTTTTTTAAAAATAAATACTATTATTAGTTTCAAGCAGAAATACAAGTTTTCCCATGGGGGCATGTTTTGCTAAAAGTGCCAACTAATGTGTGGATATTCCTGTTAGATGCATGTACAGTTGATAAGTACATTGCATCCATGCTGCTAATTTGAAAACTCCACATGAAATCAACAATTTGGACATTAAACTGCTATCAAAATTAAGGAAACAAAAGCTAATGTACAAAGTCCAGTACAACTGCATTAAAGGTTAAATAAAAGGAGATGTTCTTTAAAAGGACTTAAAAAGAGATTCCGAAGGGTTTATTGATAAGCGTTTCTCAGCATGGGCTTCAAATATATAATCTGGTTCATACACTCTGCTTAACTCTAGCATATGTTTGTATGACACATTAAGAAAGAAATTTGGGGAGAGCATATGCACGATCAGATTTAACTGAATGCATGCAAGCAGATTAAAGGGATCCATGATGACATCTCTGCAGCTGGAAAGACGTACTGAATCTGATACTTTCAACAGAACATAACATAGCTAAACAACACTGAGTGTGCTTTTATATTTAAATATACAGCAATAGTAAATAATAAATAATATCTGATAGCTACTTCTGTAGACACCCAGATACCCAGGCACTCCAGGTACGGACAAATTAAAACCCGAATTAAGGCAAATATATGGGTCCCAGAATAATGTTGCAGGATCCAATCTAGGTGAGTCACCGGGACCAGAGGTTTAGTCTTCCGAGCTCATGCTGGAGCCCATCCTCAGGGAACATCTCTCTAACAGAATGACATTCACATCTCTTGCAAGACATTCTGCTAGAGAGACATTCCCTGAGGATAGGCTCTAGCATGAGTCTGAAAGCTTGGAAGACTAAACCTCTGGTCCCGGTGATCGACCCAGATTGGATCCTGCAAAATAAAACCCATTGGCTTCTGACTGCAATTGCAGTTGAGCAAGATTTAGCAACTTTCTTAGAAATTTCAGTGGAGCTGTCTGCTAATAAAAATTTATCATCCTAGTTGTGGAGGTCAGCCCACATGCCTAGTGGGGATATATCAGAACCAGCTGCCTGATACAAATAATGGGCAGTGCAGCAGAATATGAACTATTGATTCAATTATTACTTCTGAACATATGCAGTGATATCTTAAATAAGGAATATAATTTATCCACCCTTTTCAAGTTTCATTGGTGTGGCATTATACTGTATCTTGCTAATGTGAACGCCTTTCTAGGTGAGGGGAAATGACTTTAAAATAGCTGGAAATAGCAAAAGAGTTGAGATAGACGTAAACACACCCAAATATAATATGGGACTTTGGATCTGTCAATGTGAAAATCTAACATGTATTGCTTTGCCATAGAAATATTTTGTTCCAGGTGGTTGGTTTGATAGGGCCCAAAAAGGAATAGCATTTGCTATTGCTTTCTCCAAAAAGAGATGAATTTCTTTGCAAGAATAAGCTAAATAATTGCTGCCCAAATTTAATTTTCAATCAGTATTTCAGGAAGCAAATGCACATGTGGTTGAGTATAGAAAATCCTAGTTTAAGTCCTAATAAAGCATTCTAGATGAATCAAGAACTATGGAGAATGAGCCTCATGAATATAGATTGAATTACTTCTAGGGATCTTATATCTTTATAAGGCGAAATTGTTGTACCACAAAGTAAAAGTAAGATTACCTTAGTTATAAATCATGGAATAGCCTCTGGGACAGAATTTATGCCTTTGTGTCTGATTATATTTGATTATTACATCTGAGTAACTCTGTACAAAAGATGAGACTTTGCCAATTTGTTGCTTCCATCTGGAAGATGAATGAAAGGTGATACTTGAAATTATATTTGAGAGCCCTTGGTTTGCCATTTATGAAGGCATCTGCAAGGTCTTACAAAACAGGATTACCTTTAGTTCTGAATAATTGATTGTAAGTTTTTTACAATGACAGAAGCTAGCCAGTACTTGGAAGCTCCTCTGCCTAACTGATAGTACTAGATAACAGCAACTCCATACAATAAAAGGATAAAAGGTCATTCTGGAGGACAAAACATATCATTTGACAGACACTGAACAATACATTTTAAATACCGTGTTTTTCAGAAAACACAACCCACCCCAATAACAAGCCCAACCCTAATTTTTGGCAGGTGGGCCTAATATTGCCCCTACCCCGAAAATAAGCCCGGGGCGGGCGTGGGCTTGGGGAGGGGAACTCTCTGGCTGCAGCTGCAGCCCACTGGCACCTTGGGGAAGCGTTCACCAAAAAGCCTCCATTCCGAACACTGAAGTTTTGGAATGGAGGCCTTTTGGCAGAAGAAAATGGGAAGGGGGGACTTTCCTACCTGCCATCCTTCCCTCAGCCCGTCCTGAGCTCCAGATGGACACGCATGGATGGGCTCCGGATCGCCCAGGGCTCTGTTTTGCCTTCAGATGCCTGCCAGAAGGCATCTGCAGCTTATAACAGAGCTCCAGATTGATCCAGAGCTTTGTTATCGGCTGCAGATGCCTTCTGGCAGACATCTGAAGGCCAGGGCGATGCGTGCAAGTGGCAGCAAGTGGCTGCAGAAGAAGAGGGGCTAGCAGTGGGCTCCTGCTGGGTGGGGAGATCG
>JANHFL010006305.1:92482-103117 GCA_032468155.1 Oxyrhabdium leporinum
CTCAATCCCTATAAAACCAAGTGGCTTTGAGTTTTAGGATTCCCTAGTTCTGGGGACCCTCCATCTCATTTTGGATGGGGTTGTACTGCCTCAGACAGATCCTGTGTGCAATCTGGGGGTCATCTGGGACCCATAACTCCTGCTTGATGAACAGGTGGCAGCTCTGGCTAGGGGGCCTTAGCACAGTTTTATGTCATGTGCCAGTTGCACCTTGATCATTTCTGTGAGAGAACGTCACCTGTCAGGGCCCAGGAGGGGAGCTTTTCTGCTGTGGCATCCATGTTCTGGAACATCATCCCCCAGAAATTAGACTGACCCAACTCTGCTGGCCTTTTGCAAGGCACTAAAAACCTGGCTTTGCCAGCAAGCCTAGGATCCTGATAGCATGGGTAAGCTCATTTCACAGTTAGTGTGAGGGTGGAGGGATTGAGTGTCCTCAGCTGCTATTTTTATGTTATTTTTGTTTTGTTTAAATTCTGATTGTTTCAGTTTTTTATAACCCAAACAGGTGATGAGCAGTCTATTAATAAAACAAATATGTGTTAAATAAGGGCACTTGAGAACCAGCGAAATATTTAAAGAAACTTGCTTTCCCCAGGCTAAGGATAGCATTTTCAAAGCCAGATTTGATATCTTACCATCTACACAGTGTTGCAAGGCAAATTCTCCAAAACCCCATTAAGCAAGTGCACCTACCCATTTGGTGACAAAGAGATTGAAACCATTCCTCACATATTCTTATATCATAAATTATACATGGATATTAGGTATACTTATATTCTACCCTTAATATTTAAATTCCTGGGAAAACCGAACAACTTCTGTGTAAATCACCTTCTAGAAGATTTGACACCCTTCATTACAGTACTTGCTCAACAGTCAATTTTTGTGTTACTGCAATAAAAAATAAGGCGTAACTGGTCCCAGGAATAACAACTTCTGGTTTATTTTTCACTCCAGATGCAGTTTGCAGATTCCGCTGTTGTATTACTTGTTTTGTTTTAGGTGACATGCAGTTCTATTTCACAGACTACTATCGTAGACTTATACTTGCATAGTTCATTAATATATATTATTATAGTAACATGTAATACATTTTTATTAGAGATATTTTCTCTAAATAAAAAAATGAAGTAGAAACTTGCAGTGATATAGGACAAAGATGAGTAGACATGAGTAGAAAATGGTTATATCTCATTAATCCATTATTCCTATAGCCTTTACACTTGGGCATCTCCAAAAGGACAACAGCATATTCAAACAGATCTTATGTAGCAAGAGATGGAACAGGGATATGTGAAAAATACAAAATACTGTCAGATGCTGACTGTGGATCTGTCCATCAGCTATTAGCTGTAGAAATACACATCAAACTGAAAAAGGCTAGAGGAATCCAATCTCAGTCACGTGTAACCTAGAAGAAGAATATAAGACAGATATTAGAAACAGATTCAAACATTGGATTTAGCATACAGAGCTGAGGAATCTGTGGGAAGATGTTCAAGTGTTTATAAAAGAGGAAGTTGGAAGCACATAATAAAAAGCCAGAATGGAATGTCAATCACACTGGTATAACAGAAAAATAGAATAACAGAGTTGGAAGGGACCTTAGAGGTCTTCTAGTCCAACCTGCTGCTCAGGCAGGAAGACCTATTTCAGAGAAATGGTTATCCAATCACTTTTTAAAAACTTCCAGTGTTGGAGCATTCACAATTTCTGGAGCCAAGTTGTTCTACTGATTAATTGTTCTAACTGTCAGGAAATTTTTCAGTTCTATATTGCTTCTCTCCTTGATTAGCTTCCATCCATTGCTTCTTGTCCTGCCTTCAGGTGCTTTGGAGAATAGGTTGACCCCCTCTTCTTTGTGGAAACCCTTTAGATATTGGAACACTGCTATCATGTTATCCCTAGTTCTTCTTTTCATTAAACTAGACACACTGAATTCCAGCAACCATTTTTTATGTTTTAGACTCCAGTCCCCTAATCATCTTTGTTGCTCTTTTCTGAACTCTTTCTAGAGTCTCAATATCTTTTTTACATTTACTGCAACCAAAACTGGATGCAATATTCCAAGAGTGGCATTATAAAGCATTAACACTTCACTTGAACTTGATTCTATCCCTCTGTTAATGCAGCCTAGGACTGTGTTGGCTTTTTTGGCAGCTGCAACACACTGTTGGCTCATATTTAAGTGATTGTCCACTAGGACTTGAAGATCCCTCCAACAGTTACTACTATTGAGCCAAGTACCACCTATACTATACCTGTGCATTTGGTTTTTCTTGCCTAAATGTAAGAAACAGCAGTCATAGCAACTATAGAAATAACTAAGAAAGATTGGCAAACATCAGAGGTGATCTAGGAAAAATTAAGAGATCAAGAAAAAATATCTTCAGATGAGAGGTAAGAAGAAATAAAGAAATATCTCTGAATTCAGAGTGTAGACAATACAAGAAAATAACAGAACAGGGAGAACAAGGGAATTAAGTAGACATCACCAAGTGTTTATTTGCAAAGCATGAACTTTATGTCCTGGTGGGATGCAATATGTTGGCTTGTAAAGTGGTCTCTAAATTAGAGATCACACCTAGTATAGAATTGCTACCATAGGCCCAGGGCTTTTGTTGTTTTGGCATATTGATCCAAATGTGACAAAATATAAAGCAGGAAATGCTGTATGCAGCACACATGACTAAGCCCATAAATTTAGTTGGTACTCTTTTTTTATTGAACAGTATTATGTGAAAGAAGTAGTCCAATAATCTAGCCCCTTGTGACCATTATAAAATTGAAATGTACATTATACAAAATCAGCATTTACAGATTCTTGTTAACTGGGCAGTATTTATTTCACAAATTCCCATCTTGTACTTCTTTTTAAGGTATCCTGTAATTTTAATTTGAAGTTATCTAATAGGATTATAGCGTTTATTGTAATATGGTCACTTTTTCTTTAATTTGAGCTGATGCTTCTTTAAAAAAAATCTGCAGTGGTCATTCTTTCAAAATAGGAAAGCTTTGAACCTTGATCTGTTCAAAGAAACCCAGAGCCCAAGAATAATCTGGGAAATAAACGAATGCTAGGTAAAGAAAAGAGGACGTCTATTTAGGATTTCTGATAAACAAGAGTGCAAACTCCCACACCGCACAGTCTTAATTTTCCTTCATCCTGGCTTTCTTCTTCTGTGAAGACCTGTCAATTGTTTTTGCTTCCTTCTGTCCAGGCTGCAGAAGCGCACAAGCAATTGCAAGTCGCAACCCTTTAAAAAAAACGTAACTGCAAACAGCAGCGTTTCTCTCGCACGTCGCACGATCATCCCCGTCCTTCCAAAAGCCTCCAGCACCCAGAATACTTTTCTCCTCCCAGATCGTTTTCCTCCAGCTTGCTCGCGTCCCCTTTCTAACACCTCCCTTTGAACAACAGCTCTCGATGGCTGAGGAGGCAGGGGGGAGCGGCGGGACTACGAATCCCACAATGCAGCGGGACGGGGGACGCGCGTGCGTGGGATGGCGCTCTCTCGGGAAGCGGGTGAGTTTGAAGCTGCAAGACGAGCTCCATGGAAACCAGGCCGTGGGACATCAGGGGCTGTCGGGTGAGCTCCTGCGCTCCTGGAAAAGGGGCTGGGGAGGGCGGCTTGCAGGGTCAGGCGGAAGAGCTTGAGGGTGTGGGGGAGAGAAAGCAATAAAGATGAACTCCAGGCTCCTTTGGACCCGACGAAGCTCCGGCCCTGCTAACTAATCCCCTTTTTGGTCATTTTTAGGACTTAAGATCCGAAGGGGCTTCCGGCCTGCCAGCTCTTATAGGGGCCGAAAGAGCTGCCTTTGTAAGGGAAGATGACCGGCGCTGAATCTGGAGCCTCCAGTTGCACGCAGGCTTGACGACTGAGATGCTGACCCTCCCTTGGTAATCAGCTTTGAAGGGGCATGTCCCATGCACAGACGCTGCTCTAAAATTATAGCCGGTGGCACGGAGGAGGATTTTTCTTGATTCCAGTTTAATGTCTAGTTTAATGAAAAGGAGGACAAGGGGTGACATGATAGCAGTATCCAATATTTATAGGGCTGCCACAAAGAGGGGGTCAACCTATTCTCCAAAGCCACCTGAAGGCATGACAAGAAGCAATGGATGGAAACGAAACAAGGAGAGAACAAACCTAGAACTAAGGAGAAATTTTCGGAAAGTGAGAACAATGAATCACTGGAATGACTTGCCTCTAGAAGTTGTGGGTGCTCCATCACTGGAGGTTTTTAAAAAGAGATTGGACAATCATTTGTCTGAAATGGTATACGTTTCCTTCTTGGCCAGGGGGTTGGACTAGAAGACCTCCAAGGTCCCTTCCAACTCTGTTTTTCTGTTATCTGATTTCCTCATCGGTCTGTTGTCAGTTCCATGTGCCTTTGAGTCCTGATGTGGAGAGTAAGCGCTCTCTTCCTCCTGGCAACATCTTTAACCATGTTTTCAGCTATTGACATAGTATGACTCTTTAGTAATAATAGCAATAGCACTTAGACTTATACACCGCTTCATAGTGCTTTACAGCACTCTAAGCAGTTGTGTTCATGATGGCAAGTCCTACTGGATTTAGCAGGACTTAACCACCATGGGAAGGTGGGCACAACTGTCCTTTTTTTGCTGAGTTATAGTATTGCTTTCCTGGGTGTGAGGAACCCACCCCTACCAACAGCACGATAGCATTGGGTCTTCCCACTTCTATACAGGGTCGATCTTCCACTGGCTGCAGTTATTAAGAGCAATCTTTGCTCATGCTACATATTTTTTACATCAAAAAAGGAACTTTTCTGGGTCGTACAAGAAGCATAAAGTAATACAGAACAAAATGTCAGTTTAAGAAAAGGCAATTCTTCTATGGTCTCTGCATTAAAAGCCCCAGAGTTTAGAAGATTGATCCTGCCACTTAGTTTTGCTAAGTTTCTTCTATGCAATAGACTGGGTTATTTTTAATCAGTTCTGGATCTTTTTTTAAAAAAAAAAGGAAAATGAAAACCTTAGAATTGTCAAATATGTCCATTTTTAAAACAAGCTGAATTTTGAGTGAATCCCCTGGCTTCGATAAGGATTTAATATCAAATAAAATGTACATCAGAGAGATAAAGTCAGATCGGGATGGCTCAGTATATCGGACAAAAGGTATGAGTCGTCATGATGTTAGTGATAATGTATCTGGAAATAATACTCTGTATTGTAAGTCTCCTCTTTCTGCTTCAAGGCTAGGAAGGCTTATAGTGAAATTATTCACTGTAAACAATCAGTAATTTCATTAAAACCATTAGCTGCTTCTCCTTTTTTTCAGAAGTTTTGTTTGGAAAATGTCTATTGGCATTTATTGACTTGTATTACTTAATGAATTATAAAAGAACATTAGGAAAACCTATCTTTTTAATTCAGCTTCAAGAAAAGAGAGATACTCTATTCCCATATTACAGGATAAGGCGCATGGGGCACATGTAACCTCCAATCTTCGCTCTTGAAACTGCTTCTGACTAAAAAAGCTAGAATTTGATAGCAGTTTCTTGCTATTCTGAGTTGGGAAACATAAAAATATAGTGTCCTACAACTGACATTTAAAACAAAAACCAAGGGAAAAAAACCAGAAATCCTAGCACTATCTAATTTTTATCACACCTATTCCATTCTCCAGACATGCAAAAAATAGTGTGTGGCAGCTGACTATAAAATTATCTATTTTCACTACTTTTAAAATATATGTACATTATAAAAACGGTTTTCGCTTCTTTTTCAGTGATTAATGAGTTGGTTTTAAGAGCACACATAAGTGCCACCTCTAAATGTAATTGTTTTTAAATCAGATACTAGTTGAAAATTGAGATTGTAATGGCAAGACCAGTAATTTCCCCAATGGATGTCCAGCCAACGGCTCCTGAAACCTTCGTTGTGCTGAACCAAAGAATGAAAGTAGTTGAAGAGGAGACAAGTGCACTGTTGAATGATCTGCAGAAAATGGGAGTGAGCGGACACAGGTATGATTGAAATGGATCTTGCACAATCTTGGGTATGTTTTGCTTAGAAGTAAGTTCCACAGTAATTTAATGAGACTTGTTTTTAGGAATATTTATTCAAGAATTCTTGTTTACTTCTGAGTTTGTCTTCTTCCATATCCTTTTCTCTGTCTGAGCTTCATATTGCTGCTTCCCTTAGTATTTCATTATTAACAGGGTTTTTCTATTCCAATTTAATCTGGTTGCTGAATTAGTATAATTTGAGAAATGAGAAATAGATTTTGTGGCTTCGTTGTGTTCCAGATTATAGCTAATTGGATTAAATATTGATGAGATGCCAGTGATGATTCCAAACAAGTGGGTATTCCTTTGGTCTTTTCCCAGCATGGAACTCCTAGCTGCAAAACACCCGGTGAACTCTGAGGACCACCAATCCATCAGCCCTGTCCAAGTTCGAACAGCATTTGGTGGAGCAAATAACTCACTCTGGAGAACCTGCGAAACTCTGGTGAATCGAATATGCCGGCTCGAGAGTGTCATCCAGACCGTAAAACTGAACATGTTCCGATTACAAACAGAAAAGGAATTGAATCCAAAGCACGCAGGTATCATGGAAAGACAATGGAAAACTGCAGCAATGTATATAGCTATTAGAGGTAGTCCTTGACTTAAAACCATTCATTTAGTGACTGTTCAAAGTTACAATAGAACTGAAAAAAGTGACTTACGAACAAATTCACACTTTCAACCATTGCAGCACCTCCTTGGTCATGTGTTCAGAATTCAGATGCTTGGCAATTGCAGTGTCCCAGGATCGTGTGATCGCCTTTTATGACCTTCTGACAGGCAAAGTCAATGGAGACGCCAGATCCATTTGACAATCATGATACTAACTTAATGACTGCAGCGGTTCACTTAGCAACTGTGGCAAGAAAGGTCATTACATGGGGGCAAAACTCACTTAACTGTCTTGCTTAGCAATGGACATTTTGGCTGAATTGTATAGGTAGTCCTCTACTTACGACCACAATTGAGCCCAAAATTTATGTTGCTAAGTGAGAAATTTGTTCAGTGAATTTTGCTCCGTTTTACAACTTTTTCTTGCCACATTTGTTAAGTGAATCAGTGCACTTGTTAAATTAGTAACACGGTTGTTAAGTGAATCTGGTTTCCCCATTGACTTTGCTTGTCAGAAGGTTGCAAAAGGGAATCACATGATCCTGAGGCACTGCAACCGTCATAATTGTGAGTCAGTTGTCAAGCAACTGAATTTTGATCACGTGGAGATGCTACAAAGGTCATAAGTGTGAAAAATGGTCATAAGTCACTTTTTTCAGTGCCGTTCTAACTTTGAATGGCCACTAAGAAAACTGTTGTAAGTCGAGGACTACCTGTATATCTTCTTTCCTTTGTGCCGAGTCTACAGTCTTCACAGCAGCGGTTGCTTGTATAGCTTGAGAGCTTTATTGGGTAACCAAACAGTATGAATATAATATAGTTATGTAGAAAAGCAATTCACCTCTGTGTGATTCACTGTTCAGGAATTGGTAGGAATTTGGTAATGAAGGATCACCATTAATATTTGTGAGGAGGACCAAAGAATGCAAAGTTGGTATATAGAGTTTTATAAAACTTGAGTTTTAAGGAACCTATGTGTTTTTTAACTGTGATCTGCCTACTTTAGGCCTTACTTCATATGTATTTTTATATGTAACTGTTGCAACTGTTTCCCATCATAACATGGCGAAAAAACGTGCTCTCAGCTGTTAGCAACCTTGAATTGAGGGATTTATGAGGACTGCAATAAAGAGAGCTTGGATAAGCAATTTGAGAGCCCCAGTCAACGTTACTGCTGTTTTTATATGATTGGATTTAGGATCTTTTATTACCATCCAAAATAGCACTACATCAGGATAATCTGTGATCCAAATCTCCAGTTCAGGATAATGCTTTCTATAAAATCATAATAAGTTTCTTTTGGATAGTGGGCAATTTTTTTTCATCTCATAAACCCTTTTGAGTGCCTCTTATGGGGAGTTTGGGCAATTTTATTGAATATGACTATGCCTCCGTTCCTCCCTTACTATTTTGTAGCCAATTTGGAACAGCGGCTGAATACAATACAGGAGGAGCACGTGGAGGAGCTAAAGGTGCTGCAAATGGAAGGGAGAATGCTGTGCCAGCAGCTGAAGGAGTCTCGAGAAGAGGAAGAAAAATCCAGAGATCAAGTGCAGAAGCTAAGTGCTGCCTTAGAAATTGCGACTGCAACAAAGGTATATTTTTTCTTTCTGTTACTTCTTTAATCTCCAGTTGAATGTAAATCACTGCTACTACTTTACTGGTCTTAAAAGGAACACTAAGTCTGAATTCATACTATGCGGTAAGCCATGATTTCTTTACTAACGCATAATTGGCTCAGTTCATTCAACTGCATTAATCATTTTCAAACTACAGTAGCTGAGTCCACATAACACACTAAGCCAGTGCAAATAATTGTAGCTTGGTATTTGCATGGACCCAACTTAAAGGGAATAGCTCAGTACTCTCCTAACAGAAGAGAATATATATAGCTCAGGTTGAACAGTGGTGTTGTCTCTGAGCTTTCATTACCCAATTAGGTAGCCTCATCAGTGCAAGTGAGTGGGTTTTGCTCCCTGTTTATATATAGTTTTTGTGAGGGATGCAATTTGTTCCTTTGGAATGAATGAAATGTTTGCAAGCAAGCCACCAGGCTCAGAAAGTACCAAGGACTCCACTGTTAGTATTGCTTTTCCCACTATTAGCATTGTTTTTCTTGCTATTTACAGCGAGGTCAGAAATCATATGGCTTTACTTGCACTGGAGAGAGGAATAAAAAATGCATTGAGCCATGGTGGCGCAGTGGTTAGAGTGCAATACTGCAGGCTACTTCTGCTGACTGCCTGCAGTTTGGCAGTTCAAATCTCATCAGGCTCAAGGTTGACTCAGTCTTCCATCCTTCCGAGGTGGGTAAAATGAGAACCCAGATTGTTGGGGGCAGTATGCTGACTCTAAACCGTTTAGAGAGGGCTGTAAAGCAATGTGAAGCGGTATATAAGTCTAAGTGCTACTGCTATTGCTATTGCCTCATACTCATTCCACCTAGATTGGTTAGAATATTAGATGTATTAAGGCTATGAGATCACCATCATTCTAAAAGGGAAAAAAATGAAGTGATAGTCAATGTTATTTGTACACTTTAAGTGAGATAGCTCATGGCAAGGAATGGATTCTCTTTGAGGGAGGAGAGTTAAGCAGACTTGAATGGGATGCTATGGTAGGGTACTGGAGATACGTATCTCCAGTAAATACTCTTGATTCTTTCAAGTACAGCTTCATATGTTCCTGTTTGCCTGTGCTCATTTGAAATTCCTTGCTTTTTAGCCCTGTCCTAAATTTTACAGATTTTGTAGTATGCAGTTCCTGACAGATTCCCCAATTCATTGTGTGAAGTTATAATACTATTAGGTTTAATGCTTTGTGGTACAATCTACCTGTTGTGTGTGCACATATATCTATTTATTCACACACATAAATATTAAAATGTATAAAGTTTGGCAATAGTGGCAAGAGGAAATATATTCAACAATTCAAAATAGGATATGGTATTATGAATCCAATGCTTAGGTGTTCCTAGTAATCTGAAGTATGACTTTGTAGAGGGCCTTCTTAATCTTTGGGAATATGAAGGTAATGAAGTCCCATAGTAAGATAACTCTTCTATTCAGTGATTGGGAGAGACTCCTTGGCTTACTGAGAAAGTGCCAAAAGATATTCTAGAGCGGGTGTCAGCAACCCACAAAAGAACATGCAGTTCTTTTGGCCCTCTGCTGTGGCTCCCGGTCCCATCACTGGCTAACCCTGCCCCTCGCCCTCTCCTCCCAGTCACTCCTTGCCTAGCCTGAGAAGGTAAGGGTGATGGCAGGGGATGGAGAAGTTGCCGGGGCTGATTCTCCGGCACCTCACTCTTGCTGGAGCTTCTTCCTGCCCTTGTTGGTGCTGGGCATGCCTCGGTTGCTTGGGGAGACACTGGCCCAACCTGGCTGCAGCCGACGCCAGCCTTGCTGACACGAGGGCTGGCGAGGTGGAAATGGGATCCGGGAGGAGGGGACAATGGAAAGGGGGACAGGCCCGCAGTGCCCAGCTGCAGCTTTAAGAAGCTCAGGGCGGTGGGAAAAGGGGGCTGGCCACACTGAACCTCGCACCTCACCAGGCTCGGAGAAAGCTCAAAGAAAGCTGGAGCGCCCTCGCCAAAGACGCTCACCCGTCAGCTGGTCTTCCCACCCCCCTTCGTATCTCTCTCTCTCTCTCTCTCTCTCTGTCTCTGTGTGTGTATCTCTGTCTCTGTGTCTCTTCTCTTTCTCTCGGAAAGCCGAGGCTGGGCCAAGCCGGCAAACTGTCCTTGGGGCTCTTCGCTACTCCTTTTTTTTCTTCTTGACAACTTTTTGGAAATCCAGGCTGGCTGAGAAACGAGCGCGAACCGCGCTGGAGACTTCCCTTTGGGCTACCCTTCTCCTCCCTCCTCCTCCTCCTCCTCCTTCTCTTCTCGCGACCCCCTGGCCAGCTGTGGCAGGGCCGGAAGGTTCTCCTTGCTTGTGCACCCCCCCTCGGCCCCATCACAGCCGGCCAGGGGGTTGC